>JBBPLM010000683.1:0-10012 GCA_038089795.1 Pulchroboletus neoregius | reverse complement strand
TATCGGTAGATCCGGTACAAACATGTACACACCCCTAGGTAGTATATAAGGCCCAAGAGCCCGCCAGAGAACTTCAGTCAAGTTCTCTTGGTGTTTCCCATCATCGAGAGCACTAAGCAAGATAGACCCGTCGTCTCCCCCCTTTACTATACTCTAGTAGAACTTCATCTGACTCTACGAGTTTCGCCCTCATATTCGTTGGTTGTTTCACTGTCCTGCACAGGACGGAGATGAACGTGGGAAGGAGAAGCTGTGCAGGGGCCTAGGCCAAAGGGTCGCGACTGTATGTCATGTGATCAAGAAAAGATAAGTGTCTGTGCGCCTAGATAAGCACTGCACAAAGGATTTTGACTAAGTCCCGAAAGTGCTTCAATCAGGACGGGAAAAAGTGAGAGAAATAGAGGAAAAAGAGAGGAAAAACATAGCGTCCATAACAGTGATGGCCATCTAAATGCCATAATGCATTTGATTGCTTTACTGCATACTTCCGTCGTCTAATTGAGCAACTTTCTCACAATTGTCGGTTTAGTCCATCAACACAATGCAGTGATTGCCAAACACGCTGTTCTTGAATACAGAAGCCTTGTTGCTGCAAAAAACCAATCAAATAGCAAAATCCAGAATGAGGTTTCACAGTTTTAAATGACTTCACAAGATTATCGAGCACATCATCACTGATATCAGAGTAGTGCCTTGTAATGCCATGTTCTTGTCTGTATAGTCAGAGTGTTTCTGGGTGGACATCTAAGAGGTGTGCGATTTCAGTTAGCTTGAGCTGGCAATGTGGAGATACTGCCTCTTTGAGAAAGTTGAGATTGATTTGCTTTTGTAGCCACCCTTGCCTACCAGTTCGTTCAAGAGTCATAAGGGATGGAAACCAGACATTTTCTTCATCACTATGTAGATTGAGCATTAGCCACAGGTCAAAAAAGCTGTAGAATTATACCATTTGGTGAGATTCATCTGAATACTTTGCAAACCAGACACCACTTCTGCAAACAACACTGAAATGTTCTTGAGCCAGTCAATTGGAAGTGTGTTGTCCCTCAACTGATCCTCGCCTCTGGGGACAAGCTCCAAGAGCAATGGCAAAGCGTTTGATGATATTCAATCAATGTGAAAGGCAATGCATGTCGGATCTGCTCCATCAACAGATACAGTGGTTCAAATAAGTGTCCCAATGTTGGGCCATTTTAGAAAGACTTCATATTTGCAAGAGAACTAAAATATATTAGCTCTGACCCTTGCAGGGTCATCAATAGCTTTAACTCCTGCCCTGAAGATGAGCCCTTAGGCATGTGGTTTGGCTGTTATAGCACTGAGATATAACAATTTCAAAATGACATGTCATTGGGACACTTATTTGAGCATAATTTATCAGTCATCTTTTAGTAAATAACATAATGTTCTGATGGGTGCTATGCTTCAACCCTGACTTATTATGCAATTTACATAACCCTGGGCACTATAAAGAGCAGAAATACCACCCAGCTAACCCTACTTCACCATGAAGCCCATTTTTGCCTCTGCTAGAGCCCATATCCTCTTTCTCTCTGAATCTGGACTTTCTGCTATACAAATATCCTCCCAAACTGGTCTGGGGAAGTCCACTGTGGCCAGGGTTATCAAAGAGATTCATCCAGACAGGGAAAACATCAAATTAGGCCCTTCTTCCAAGCTTTCTCCTACTGATAAAAGAAGAATTGTCTCTAGTATTACCACTGGCAAGGTTGAAAATGCTGTCCAGGCAACCCATCTCATCAATTCTACCCTCTCCTCTCCTATCTCTTCTCAAACCATTCACAATGTGCTACAGTCAGCATCTCTAAAGGTTGTAGTCAAGAAAAAAAACCACTCTTGTCTGTGAAGCATAAAAAACATAGGCTAGACTTTGCTCTCAAGCACCAACACTGGACTGTGGAGGACTGGACTAGGGTAATTTGGTCAGATGAGACCAAGATCAACAGGATTGGGTCAGATGGAAGGAAGTATGTGTGGAAAGTGGCAGGAAAACCTCTGCAAGACAAGGAGGTACAAGGGACAGTAAAGTTTGGAGGAGGTTCTTTGATGGTTTGGGGATGCATGGGCTGGAATGGAGTGGGAATCCTTGCAGAGGTGGAAGGAAGGATGAATACTGAGCAGTATATCTCCATTTTGGAGGATAATGATAATCTGCTTCCTACTATGGAAAATTCTGGGATCCCTGGAGAGAGCATTATCTTTCAACAAGATAATGATCCCAAGCATACCTCTAAAAGAGCCCGGGAGTGGCTGAAATCTCAAGGTATCAAGATCCTTGATTGGCCAGCACAATCTCCAAACCTTAGTCCTATTGAACATCTCTAGCAAATCCTCAAAAAGAAGCTCAATAGCTATGTAACATCAGCAAGAGGGGTTTGGGAGCTTTGGAAAAGGATTGATGTGGAATGGGGCAAGATAGAGATTGAGAAATGTCAAAGATTGATAGAAAGCATGCCTAGAAGACTAGAGGCAGTGAGAAAGGCAAAAGGAGGGCATACAAAGTACTAAAATTACAGAGTAGAAATGTTGCTCAAATAAGTGTCCCAATGACATGTCATTTTGAAATTGTTATATCTCAGTGCTATAACAGCCAAACCACATGCCTAAGGGCTCATCTTCAGGGCAGGAGTTAGAGCTATTGATGACCCTGCAAGGGTCAGAGCTAATATATTTTAGTTCTCTTGCAAATATGAAGTCTTTCTAAAATGGCCCAACATTGGGACACTTATTTGAGCCACTGTAAAACCTTCACAGCATAGTTGTAAGTGTTTTGTAGATGCTCGTATGCTGAACAAACTGCAGTTGACCATTGCTGGATTGACTGGGAAAGCTGTGGAAACTCTGGCCACTGTAGGCCATCCTCTTCTGGCGGTTTAGACTCCATCAATATAGTGGCAGTGAGGCACCTAGAGCATTGTGTCACTATTCAAGCTCCACTTTACCAAAGCTCTTACCATCATTGTAAGTCTGCTCCAATTGAGAATCATTGTCTCCTGGTCTACTTATGTTCTTCTACTAATAGGATGGAGTCTAAGAGATTGTGCCACTCTGCCCAAATGGGTTCAATTGACCAAGCTGGGCTGCCACCTGAACACCATCCAATATTTTTTTACTCTGATGGAACACACATTTTTCGAGTTCGTAAGTTTCATTGGAATCAGGCAGGTAAGCTGAACTTCATGTACTAGGCACATGTGGGACACCATATATTTAAAGTCCATGAAAGCATCCTCTCAGAGAAGTCAGAGGCATTCAAGGACATGTTCCAAGCACACAGTGAAATCAGTACTGCCCCCATAGATGGTCACACAGAGACCAAACCAATCATGTTACCCGAAACTATTGGTGAGGCTGCCTTTGAGTTTTTTTTGTGCATATGTTATGGCAAGTAAGTGGTGTATTTCATAAGTATATTAGCTTGTAAACTAACAGTTCATTTGTTATGTGCTAGATGGCGCCCTGATTCAAGGAAGGTCTCTGGCGATGTGGTGGTCCAACTCCTCAACCTTGGCTGCATGTTTATGGCCAATGATGTGTGAGAAACAGCCATCAAAGAGCTCTATGATCGCCGCTTCGCCATATGCCCTTCTCACATGATCTCTATATCCATCAAATACAATGTTGACATGTTATTCAAGTACACTTTCAGTCAACTTATCAGAGCCCATCTTGATGACCTTACCAATGATGAGTACACCATGATGAGCCCCCAACTTTGGGCTGCCACTCTGAAGGCACAAACAACACTCCAGACTCACTGCAGGATCATTGCCTGTGAGCCACCACCTGTCATACACAGTTCAGAGTGTCCAGAATTGGAAAAATGTGGTGTCAACTGGCACCAGCTGTGGTGGAATGGGATGGGATGTGCCCTGTTGGATGGTAGGAACCCTCAGCCTTATAAAGACGCTCTGAAATGTTTCGAGGAGTTTGTTTCACATGGGTGGCCAGATTGGGGGGATGACGCCAGCTTGCTTCTGTTCAGTGATGTCAATCACTCGGAGCAAATCAGCCTTCGACAAAGAGGACTCCTTCATTGAACGCACCGCAAAGCAATGGGCAGATAGGGTGCTTAGTACTATGTAGTAGTTTGCGATAGTTGTCTCGCTTCTGAAAACTAATGTTCACACCGCAACAGAAAAAAAAAACTTGGGCACCCAAAAAAAAGTTGAGGAGCAAGAAAAAAAAAAGGAATTAATTGGGGTTTACAGCTCCATACAGCCTTTCTCTTTCCCTCCAATGGCTTGGCATTTGGCTCAGATGGTGACAATATCATTAGAGTCATTTGTTGGGTTGTTACATCAGTCATGATGTCAGTCACACATTAGGGTCTTATCCTAATGTCAGTCAGGTTTAAGCTAATGTTAGTCATACTAAGCTAATGAATTAGCATTAGTCAAATGACATTCTCAACACAATGTTGGTACTCAACTATATGGGCTCTGTGTAGGAAATGGAGTGCTCAGTAGACTATAGAGTATCCAACTAAATCTATTCACCTATAGAAAATGGAGTGCTATAGGTATAGGTCAATAAATAGTCTCTAATATATGAGTGAAGTGTCTCACCTCAGTGGACTATAGAGTAGCCAACTGAGGTGTGACAAGAATATGTAGCTGAGTAGCTAAATAATGAGAGTGGTGTCATATGTAAGCAAATGTAAAAAAAGATAACTGGTGATAGAGTAAATAGTATGTTATGACAATAATTCAATACCCCCCCTCAAACAGAGTGGAGTCCAAGTTCAAATGTGAAATGTTTGACTTTAATAGAAGGAAGGGCTTTAGTTAGCATATCAGCAACCATGTCACCAGTTGAACAGTAAAGTAAATTAATAGATTTTGTTACAGATGTAATGATGTCATGGACTTTTCCTTAGACTTTTCTATTTCTTTTATTTTGTCAATGGACTTATCCCTTTCCTCTCTACATTAATCTTTCTCTTCAGGTCATGTGACTTGTCCCTTTTCGTATCTGGGATCTTCCCTGGATCTCCCCATCACTGTTTACACCTCCCCTTACTCATCATACCTCATGGTGATGCTATGCTTCTTTCATTTCTCCTTATTTAGTTTATATCTTAGATCCCTCCACCTTCTATCCCATGGGATGGAGATTATGTATTACCTCATCATCTTGGCCTCATGTTGGCCTTGACTCTTTAATTACCACCCCCTTATGCCTTCTTCTACTATACCCTCTTATGCCATAGTATTGTAGATTGGTACTATACACATGTAAACACTAGAGTAGTATTTAAAGGCCTAAGAGCCGGCAAAGGAACTCATTCAAGTTCTCTTCTGCTTTCCTCCACAAAGGTGCAGACAGTGGAACCTGGGTCACTTTCCCTTTACTCCAGTCTGGCATTGGGCATTGGGCATATGTCATTGTTTGTTGTTTGTTGGGTTGTTACAGATTTATTGTCAATGGTAAAACAAATGAAATGGTACCTAATATTGATATGTTTTGTATGCATGTGATAATTACCATCCTTTGTGAGAGTGATAGCAGACTGGTTGTTGGAATAAAGGAGTGTTGGTTTTCTGAGCGGTCAGAAAAGTTTGCCTATGAGGCGATGGAGCCAGATAATTGTTATGAACGCCTCTTGACCCCTACCTTTTTCCTTGTCCCTGCCCTCACCCTGTCCCCATCCTCATCCTCACCCTGTCCTTGCCTTGTCCATGCCCCAGCCCCTATTCTTTCCTTGCACTCCCCAAAGTCCTAGTTCCCTCGGACCACACCTAGACCCTGCCATGTCACCCCTGACATCATACCCTTGACCCTGGACTTCCCTTAGTCATTCCTGCTTATGCCCAGTGTTGTTATTGAACTTCTTTTGTCACCCTTGCTTACACTTTGACCCTTCTTCTCAAAACACTTAGTTATTCCTGCTTACGTCCTCATCTTATCATCAGACACTTTGTCACCTTCACTCTGTCATCAGGGATTACCAATCCTTCCTTGACATTCTATTACCTTCTATTACACATAGTCATCCTTCTCCTTCCTAGATATATAAACCTTCCCCCTTCATCTTTGTATCCTTAACATTGGTCTGCCTAGACCCCCACCTTGTCTTCTTGGCTCTTGTCCCTAGCTGTCTACCTTATACCCCACTGTCTCTGTAGCATCCCTACTCAGACTTCTTGAATCAACCATGTTTCCCTTCTGATGATTGTCCATCATCGGGCCTATCACCCAATGGCCTACACTTGCCCCTGAGGAAATCTTAGGAAGCCTCCAGGCCTATGGCTGACCTTACCCAAGGCCAGTTGTAACAATAATCACCTTTGCTGCATGGGTGGCAGCTATATATTCAGCCTCTGTGGTAGAGAGTATAATGAGCTATAGTAAGAATGAGACTACAGGAACATAAGTAAAGTGTAGAGTCTATGTAGAAATAGAGTCTTACCTCAGTTGACTGACAAGCAACTGAAGTGTGTTGAGAGACAAGTCCAACTATATAAAAGAGTGACCATGATTAAGTAAGCACATACTACTATATACAATGTTTGACTTCAACACTCCCCTCAAATGGTGTGAAGTCCAAGTTCCAAAGCAAAATGTTTAGCCTTAGCAGAAGGGAGTGCTTTGTAAGGGTATCAGCAAGCATACTATCAGTAGGACAATAAATCAAATGAATGGAACCATCAGAAATGGAAAAATGAATGAAATGATAGTGTATGTCAATGTGTTTGGTGATACAACCAACAAAACTTGGAGGGGAAATCCAAGGAGTCAGATAATGTAACTACTAGAAGAGACTTAGGAGAGGTGAATGGGACTGTATCTCTATTCTTGATCTATGCAATACAAGCATATATTTAGTCTTATTTCTCGAGTCCCTCTAAGTCCAAGCCTTCGGAAGCTTCTTGCTTCAATCCTTGTCCAAAACATCCCTCTGAATAATTGCTTATTGGACATCAGTCTCTTTGTAAGCATTGCCCAATTGCAGTCTGTCAAGTAAGAGGCTCTTTGTGTACACTTTGTGTAACAGGAGCAATAGTTTCTGGAGGCAAAGACATTGATACTTTCCTTTGGTCTAAAAATCCTCAATTTTTTCAATCTTGGCAGTGGCTATTGTTTTCACCTTTCTTTTATCTTCTTCAGTAAAACAGGTGGTGAGCACTCATAGGATTTCTTCCTTGATGGTCCCTTTCTTCTCAAGGGATTCTACAAACTGCGTCAACTCAGATTTAGGTTTAGGAGTTGGGGTCACAGCTGGGGTGGTTGTTGTTGCCCTTACTTGGGCTGGGTTCCTAGGTGGTTGGGGTGGTCCCTGGTTGCAAGGTCAGTCCTGAGGGTGATTCCTGGTATGACACCCTACTTGAAACAACCAACAATCCAAGATGAAACTTGGAGGAGTCAGATGAAGTTTACAAGTAAAACTAGCTGAAGGGATAGTGGGGAGCACTGAGTCTATCTGATACAACCAATAATCCAGGAGCGAAACCTGGTAGAATCAGATGAAGTATACACTAGGAAGGATGGATGGTAAGTAGCTAAGAGTCTATCTTGCTCAGTGCTCCTGATGATGGGGAAACACCAAGAGAACTTGACTGAAGTTCTCTGGCTGGCTCTTTGGCCTTTATATACTGTTACAAATGTAACAATGGACTATTCCTTTTTCTTATCTTTTTCCTTTTGTCAATGGACTTATCCCTTTCCCCTCTACATTTACCTTTCTTTCCAGGTCATGTGACCTTACAGTCACTTGATCATGTGATCTACTTACCTACGCCATCTGGGTTAATCCCTGGATCTCCCCATCGCTGTCCATGCCTTCCCTTTCACACCGTACCTCACAGTGATGTATGCTTCTCTTTCATTTCCCTTTATGATATCATTATATCTTAGATCCCTCCACCGCCTGTCACACAGTCAGGGCAGTACCTCTTCATCTCCGCTGTGCCTCATGCCTAGTGCATGTCGCATCACCTCATTAATTGCCGCCTTATGCCTCCCCTAAAGTACTTTATATGTTTATATCTCCATATCTGTAGATCAGATACAAACACATGTAATTACTCTGGTAGTATATAAAGGCCTAAGAGCCGGCAAGGAACTCCATTCAAGTTCTCTTGTTCTTTCCCCATCATGAGGGTTGGAGCATAAGCTCAGGTGTACATCCATTTGTACCAGATCTACTGATATGCTACTATATAAGGTCATACCCTGGACCCATGGGAACAGGGTGAGTCATAACAAGTCATGATGGAGATTAAAGATGTGAGGCGTGCATAGCCATAGAATGTGTTACGGATGTAACGAGGTTTGGACTTTATTTCTCTTTTCCTTTCTCTTTCTTCCCTATGTTCACCTTTACCTTCTTACCTTACAATTTGGGTCACGTGAAAGTCACGTGATTCCTCACCCCTTTTCTAGTCACGTGACCGGTGTAACGTACGGTCACATGACATCTCCCTCCGCAATCTCTGGATCTTCCCCTGGTCAGGATCTTCCCTAGATCTTCCCCCTTGCTGCTCACGCCTTCCCTTACCTCATCATACCTCGCAGCAAGGTCATGCCTTTCTTCTCTCCTTCCATTTCTCCTTATCTTTAATTACCGCTGACACTCTTCCTATCCCACAATCATCCCCGCTTGGCCTCATGTTTACCTCATGGGCCACAGCATTCTTAATTACCGCCACTGCCTGCCCTTATCTTACTTTACCCTTACATAGAAGTACATCGTAGATTAGACATCTACATGTACAAACACCCTAGTAGTATTTAAGGCCTAAGAGCCGGCAGTAGAACTCATTCGAGTTCTTCTGTTCTTTCCCCTCATAAGGGTTGGAGCCTAAGAAGCTTGGGTAATACTTGACCCCATACTCCTTCAGCCAGGACATTGGCCTTGGACACGTCGTCCTTGGTCTTTGTTTGGGTTGTTACAGAATGGAAGCATACAGAGATTAAAAGGGTGAGGCCAACATGAGGCCATCAAATGAAAGAGAAGTAAAGAAGCTGCACTGCCTGTAACAACCCAACAAACGACTGAGGACAATGTATGTCCAAGGCCGAATGCCAGACCGTAGGAGGGAGGGAAAGTGACCCAAGATTCTACAACTGCACCCTTGTGGTGGAGGAAAGCAGAAGAAAACTTGAATGTTCTCCTCTGGCGCCACTTTGGGCTTTAAATAATACTACTCTATGTGTACATGTTGTGGTACAATCTACAATACCACTACTTGTATAGATATAGTGAGGAGAACGGTAATTAATGAGGCTGTGGCCATGCGCTAGGCATGAGGCGCAGTGGGGATTATCGTGGGAAGGAATGGAAGGAAAGAAGAATAAATGGAAATGAAAAGAGGAAGGGGCATAGCCTCTACGGTGAGGTAAGATGAGAAGAGGGGAGGCTTGTACCGTAAAGGGGTAGATCCACAGATTGTGAAGGGGGATGTCATGTGACCTATACACCAAGTCACATGATCAAGGAAAGGAGTAGAACATATCGCAAGAAAGGGGTAAGTCCGCAATAAGATAAGTAAAAGAGAAAAAAGAAAAGGAAAGCATGGAAAAGTCCGTAGTGTCGTTACGATCCGTAACACTGCCCTGCATAGTGTTACACGAAGCGTATACTATAAGGTCTCTTACTAGACAGACTGCGTTCTGGCGATGCTCACGAAGAGACCAACGTCAGACGAGCAATCGTTCAGAGATAGACAAGGATGACGAGGGATGAAGCAAGGGTGCTTCCAAGGGATAAACTCAGAGGGGACTCGAGGGAGGTGAGACTTAACATTACGCTTGTATTGCGTAGATCAAGAATGAGATATACATGTGGTATAGAAGTGTTTAAGTACTGCGGACCAGTGTGCATGGACCAAGGGGAAACGACTAAGAAAGGAAGAAGAGAAACTCATAGAATCTGATGGAAACGGGGGACACTGACCGGTGTGAGAGAACCAGTGGAGGAGATGATAAGTCCGATGATAAGGAGAACTAAAGGTAGGATAGGAACACAGAGTTAGGACCAGTGAGAAGA
>JBBPLM010000680.1:0-10088 GCA_038089795.1 Pulchroboletus neoregius | reverse complement strand
GTAATGAATACTTTTCCTATTGCATTGGAGCTTTTGCGCTCCAGAGTGATTCAGCTACATCTGCATTTAATTGTTCACACTGGATGATTGACAGTGGTCGCACTGACCATTTATCACCCTTTATTGATGACTTTGTCCATCTAGGAGAACAGAAGCATACAGCTTTGGTTGCTAATGGAAACAAAGTTTCTATGTATGGTCCAGGCACTATTATCATCCAACAGATCAATGGGGGTTTCAAACCTCCTACTGTTTTATTAGAAGAAGTTTGGTATGCACCTGATTCATCACATCAATTATTATTAATTCCATTGCTGACAAAACATGGCCATTGCTGTGAGATAACTATTTCAGGATCACAGATCTGGGACAAGAGAGGACACATAGTGATCCAGGCCTCTGCCTTATCACCTGCTAACAACCTACATTGGTTTCAGTCAGAAACAATTACTCCTATGTTAGGAATTGTAGCCTCTCTTGCAGATGATTGTTCCTATCACATTTGGCACCAACATTTTGGCCATACTTCTCGAAACACTTTGCACCATGCTTCTACCCATTTATCAGGTGTTCCTTCTCTCTACCTACTAACCTTGCTCCATGCAAAGGTTGTCAGATTGGGAAGATGCCTGATCGCGCTTTTCCAGCATCTGGCAAGAGAGCTTCTCGCCCTCTTGCTTTGGTGCACACCGATTTAGTCAGTCCTATGCCTGTTGAGCCTCACTCTAGGGCTAAGTATATTCTTACTTTCATTGATGACTATTCTGGGTATGCTCTTTTGTCCTTCTTACAGGCCAAGTTGGACTGTCTTGTTAATTTTTGCAATATGGTGTCTTGGGCAGAGACCTTTACTGGTCATGCTCTTGCCTCCGTGTGTTCTGACTAAGGGGGTGAATTTATGGGACAGGAGTTTCAGATGTTCCTCACTTCCAGAGGCGTGACTCATCAGACTTCTGTACCTCACACTCCTCAGCAAAATGGACATGCTGAGAGATTTAATCGAACCATACTAGAAAAGGCAGAAGCAATGCGCCAACATGCCTGCCTTCCTAAGGCGTTTTGGCAAGATGCTGTAACAACCCAAACAATGACCAAGGACACGTTGTCCAAGGCCAAAGTTCTGGCTGAGAGAATGGGAAAGTGACCCAAGCTTTCAAGCTCCAACCCTTATGAGGGGAAAGAACAAGAGAACTTGAGTTGAGTTCCTTGCTGGCTCTTAGGTTTTAAATACTACTTAGGGGTTTGTACATGTAGATATCTAATCTACGATGTACTTCTATGTAAGTATAAAGTAAGAAATGGAAGCATAGGGCGGATATTAGTGAGGCTGTAGCCCATGAGGAGATCATGAGGCGCAGCGGGGATGATCATGGATGTAATGGAAGGGGGGAAGCATATGGTAATGAATAGATAGGGGGAAATAAGAACATAGCCAGTATCACAAGGTAAGATCTGGGATCGGGGAGGCTTATGCGATAAAGGGGAAGATCTAGGGAAAATCCTAGATCGTGGAAGGAGATGAATCACATGACAAGTCATGTGACCTGAGAAAAGGGGTAATCATAGAGGAGAAAGGGATGAGTTCATACATAAAGATAAGATAAAGGAAAAAAGTCATGTGGAGGTATGAAACCGTAACAGACGCTGTAGAGACTGCAATCCACATCTATAACAGACAACCCATGCGTCATCATAAATGGAAGACTCCCATAGAGATATTCAATGGGAAGAAACCTGATGCATCTTACTTCAGAGTATTTGGATGTCGCACTTATATGTTTATCTCCCCTGAACAATGGCCAGACAAACTGTCTCCCAAGTCAGAGGAAATGACATTTATTGGGTATGAACTCAACACCAAAGGTTGGCACTTCTGGTCAAAGAAAAAGCGTCGAGTTGTGGTCGCAACTAATGCTACTTTTGATGAGAACTTTTTTCCACACTGTTCCAGACACCAAGAAAATGGACCTGCCCCTATTCCAATAGAAGATCATGATCCTAACATAGGTGAGAGTAATAATATTCCACCTTTACATGATGATTCTCAACCACAGGATCCGAAACCTAGTCAAGACATTTATGTTCCTATACCAATTCCTCATGGTGATACTCCTGATCCCGATGCTAATCCAGCATTAGACCAAGAACCTTGGTTTCCTCCTATGACTCCAGAACTAAGGCCTATATCTCCTCCTGCTATTGATAGTCCTACTCATCCTCCATCATATAGGACAAACCTTTCACCAGTTCATCCTGGAATGAGACGAAATCAACCAGAGACAGGACATAGAAGCAATTTAGAGGATAGACATCAATATAAAAGGTACTTAGTAACAGACTCACCTTCTTCATCTGAAAGTGAAGATTGGTTAATCAAACCAATTCCACACAATTGGTTTCCTACCAGACAACAATCTGGAAAATCATTACCAGAGTTTCGATCTCGTCCTCATCAACATCACCCCTCTCATGATGAAAGGTCAACTTTTAGACCTCCTGTGGAACAATGATGATCTAATCATGTTCCACAACCTCAATTCTTACCTGATAATGGATATGGCAATCATCCACCTGCACAGATCAAGAGAGATATTAATAGCAGACTGGATACAATTCAGGAGGAGTCTTCACCTCAAGAAGAAACCTCTATAGAAACCACACCTGCTGAAATAGAGCAGAGACCTACCCTGAAACCCTGTGAAGCTTTTATTCAGGATTTGATTTACACTTACCTCTCCACTGCCATCTTCACACTCATCTCAAGATTTCCCCTTTGGACAGCAAATAACATCAGTGTTACTACCTCAGGATTCAAGGCATCTGCTGTTTCTGTGATCAGTGCACCACAGGATTCACCCACCTTGTACATTCCTACAAAATACAGTGAAGCAACCAAATAAGGGAAAATATAACAATGAACCTTACTCTCCAGCCTGACATATCTTGGTGAACTCCCCTTTATCAATTGTTCCTGGAAAATTTTCTCTGCCTCATCCCTCATATCCTTCACACTAGCATTTCCCATGGATCTGGAAACCAATTTCATCTTGACATCACGCCTGAATTGGTCATACTTGGTGAACACCGCAATCACAGGAACTTCACATTGTATATTGAGTACAATTCATATCGCATACGATACTGTACATACCATTCTTGTCTGGACAGATGGCATCGAAAAATCTCATGTCGAGGGCAGGCCGATCATTTTCCATCGGAATGCAGTACCTAACAAGGACATTGCAGTTCGCATATCCTGAGGAACAACGTAACGAACCAGATTGCATGCAACCTATCCTCCAATTTCGGTGCAGTCGCTTTCCTGCGCACGAACTCTTGCACGATTTGTAGCTCGCCTTCGTGACCAGCCTCGAATCCACAAGAATCGTGAAAAACGTAACCATCGTGTTTGGTGAACACGAGCTCATCCTCGATATTGTGATCGCCACGCTTGTTGAGGGATGGTCACATAATTGCTGTCGCAACCATAGGCCATCGACCCACCTCAGTAGTCGGATCGAGATGAATCTGACAGAACGATAAGGCGAAAACGCTCAGAATTAGGTAATTTACACCGACCTCTTCACGACGACCACCGTTCGTCCTGTATATCTTTGGACTCTCGGTCGTTTCGCAGACTCTTTGTAAGATGGTCGTCTTCCCTGCATTTGCGCGACCAACGATGAGGACCCGAAGCTTGATGTCCGGAACACGAAAATTCAGTGGATCCTGGCTCATGGTTGTTCTTGACGAAAGGTCGATGCTGAGACAAGTAAACGGGTAGAAGACAAGGGATGTGGGAACGGGGGAACACGAATGCTATTGCAGACCTCGTTTTGTTCTCCGACCCAGATTGTTCCAAGAGAAGCATCATCCCAACACATCACCCCGTACTGCAATCTTGAATCCACTAATGAAAACAGTCTGATTGACACTTCCGTTGTGGCCAGGTCCCGGTCCATCACGGTACTGCACAGGAAATGTACACTTCCAATCTCTCCCAGTAGTGGTACTTTCGCCTTCCCGTGGCATGACCCTAATGTGTCGAGGTTCTGTAGCCGTAGTGTCATGGAACGATGCAAGGGACCAAGAACACGCTTTAAAGTTTCTGGTGCGGTTATTCAACAAGAACGACGCTTCGAAGCGGCGTCATAGAGCAAATGTTGGTGCGGATGTTGACCCCGTGCCCAGATTATCACAGGTTGGTATCACAGGGCAATTTCATATATTTTCGACGACTGAGAATCTTTTAGTCCTTTCATCCTTCCGATGTTAGCAACCGATACCTACTAAACAAGGTTTGAATGGTGATATGTCAAAAATCATCATACAAATGACCTTTCGTTGGCCAGGATCCCAATGCTTTGGTGGCTGTCACGCATGATAGTGAATGGATGACGTTGATCGAGACGGTTCGTTATTATATTTTTGGTCTATCTTAAAAATGACCCGTCATCCAGGGAAAATTTGCGCTGGAGGAGCTGACGCAAGAGGACTGCCTCGAAGAGTTCTTATCGGAAAACTACTCGCTGATTTCACAGCCTGAGAATAGCAAGTACTCAATCGACGTGATCGTTGCACAGTTCTGATTCCTCTTAGGCGCCGTGTATTTGCAAGGCAAAAGGTGCGCAGTTACCTGTCACCCATTTCGAAATGCCCACCAGGTTATACTTCCAGCAAAGACATCAGTAATTCATTTTAAATCGATGTTTATGATCGTACCTTGTACTGAGGCAAATGTGCAACAGAAGGAGTCTAAATCCGAACGATTTTGGTATGCTGAGCCTTCCTCTGGCATATGTCAAGTCGTTATCACACGTACGTACCTTCGTAGTTTTATCTTTCTGCAGAAGTCTGATCATCATCTGACAGGTATGCGAGCTGAGGATGTCATTGGTGGTTTCAGTCGAATGCCTGTCGGATTCTATATCGTCATACAATTCGGTGGCACTAAAAGGAGAACTAAGAACAAGCAGGTGCGCCTGCATAATAGCATTCTCGAGTGGGATGATAGGATTCAGCTGTGAGATATTCTCTATGTTCTCTCCCGTATGTCGCTTCTCATGATCTCCAGGCCATCCAACTTATCTGCTAAGGTGCAATTCTCTGTCTGCGCATCCTTTGAGTTCTCCCCGATGCTGGGAATTGGAGAGACCCTCCGCACCGTGGAAATCTGTGTTGGGGATTTGCTGGACGGTGGTCACGGTAAGCATGGTATTTATAATACGGTGTAGGTGCTTAAGACCGGCAAAGTGATCTCGTTTGCTCAATGGAGGGAAAGGCTGTATCCCCTTGTTCTTCGCTCCTTATTACTGCAGAGAGATGGCGTTCCAATCAACCGGCAGCTGCTATAGATCATGACGACGACGTAAGTCGGATGGTGCTGTGCAAATACTGTCCCCGGTTGACCATGGTTTTCCGACCAGTTCAACTGGGAAAAGTCCTCAGATCTCCCCCAGCTTACTGATCAAGGATACAGTGCACTGCTTCGCCACCGCGATGACCCAAGAAACGAAATATTGCAGTGTCTATTGAATGTTTTGAGCGCGCTCTAACGTTTTGTCCTTCCGATCATCAATGTCGTGCCACCGTACTATGCAACCTAGCTGCGGCACATTTCATCAACTGTCAGGTTGACGGTGCATTTATGGGCCTCTTGACGTGTATCTCGTCTTATCGAGAAGCACTCACGTTGCGCCATTCTGGCCACCCCGATCGACCGGCGACGTTGCTACACCTGGCCCAAGCCCTTCTATATCACTACGAGAAACAGGGCTCTGAAGAGTCCACTCCAGGTGAAATCACGAAACTCGCCTCTGAGGTCCAGGGGATTTGCTCTGTGGACAGCCACGAATGTAGATCTGCAGATTTAGCACTCCAAACGCGGGCTCTCTACACGACCATAGGCTCCAGTAGTTTGACCGACGTTAACAAGTTGATTCCGGCCCTTCGTCAAGCAGTGCAATATGTTCCAGAAGACTATTTCGACAAGCTTCAGTGGCTGGTAAATCTCGGTCTCGCATTGCGGTTCCGCTATCACCTTTGCGGCAACCTGGATGACCTCAATGAGTCGATCGCGACGCACGAAGAAGCCATGCAGTTCGCTCACTGTGGTCACCCCTACAAGCCTGTTGTGCTTACCAACCTTGGTGTTTTGTTCCTCGAACGGTTCGGGCGGATTGATATCCGTGGGGACCTTAGCTTGTCCATTTCTCTAGCTGAGGATGCTGTACGATGTACACCCGAGCATCATTTCAACTTTCCTAGCAGGTCTGTCAGCCTCGGCACTTCATTAATTGCTCGCTTTCGACTACTAGGTGAACCCGATGACCTCCACCGATCAGTTTCCTTGGTCTGGAATGCTTCGCTCTGCGCCGGACCTGGCCATCCAGAACGCCCTGTAGTGCTCACTAGTGCCAGTATTGCACTCCTCACCCGCTTCCATGAACTTGGCAACGTTGTTGATCTTAATAGTGCGATCGGGTTGCTCGTTGAAGGGCTTGCCCTCACGACAAAGAATCATTCCGTGCGACGTAGGATGCTCATTGTCCTCAGCTCTTCCTGTTTCGCGATTTACAGAATCCAAGGCAGCTTGACCGACCTCAACATTTCGATTTCCCACATGGAAGAGGGCGTTGAGCTCAGCCCATGTGGCCATTTCGAACGCCCTATGATGCTCGTTTTTCTCTGTACTTTGCTCTGCCTACGCTTCCAAGCGTTTGGCGAGTTGGCCGACCTGGACAAGGTGATCGGCTTTCCGGAGGAAATCATCCAAACCATACCCGATCACAATCCGTCCAGACCCCCCTCCCTTCCTCACCCCAGCACCTTCATGCTCTTTCGCCAACTGGACGACCTATCCGACCTGGACGAGGCAATTTTGATGCTCGAGGAAGTGATGGAACGGGCTCTCGAGGGTCGTCCACACTTGCTCGAGCCGCTGACTCACCTACCCGAACTCGGCACGGGATCGTCGATGCTTCAGTGGGTGGTCCCACGGGCAGCCGAGGGTTGGTCGGAACGGTTTAAGATGCTGACGAGTCTGGGGTGCTCATTTCGAGCGCGCGTTCGCCAGATGGGCGAGGTGGATAGGTCAGTTGGGGTGACGAGGACCCCCGAAAGCTCCTATAGACACAAACCCCTGTTTTGGGGCCGTCCAGACTCCAAGATGTTTCGAGCTGTATCCAACTGGAAAACAGGCCGCTGACCTTTTTTGTACTTCCGTCTGAATTTACAATCGGGGCTTTCTACAGGCATATGGTGTGTGTGGAATCATAGTTGACAAACTACCACACACCGGACGAGGGCTCCACACAAGTATAATCTGTCCGAAAATCAGATCGGGGCCTTGTACAGCATTTCCGTCTGACCACCCGCACGCTCGATCCCACTCTCATTCCCGCTCTCACTCGCACTCTCACTAACACGCTGCGTTG
The DNA here is from genome assembly GCA_038089795.1 of Pulchroboletus neoregius. Lineage (NCBI taxonomy): Eukaryota > Fungi > Basidiomycota > Agaricomycetes > Boletales > Boletaceae > Pulchroboletus > Pulchroboletus neoregius. The sequence goes on along the minus strand of JBBPLM010000680.1, from coordinate 2,652 downwards.
TCATTTGACGAACCCCTTGCGAGCCCGATGAGCGCCGAGATGGTATACAATCTCAGTGTGGGAGGAGGCCGTGTGACGATTCCAAAGTTGCTGAACGTGGCTGCACAGCGGTCGGCCCGGGTGTGAAGGCGTCTTGACGTGGTTCTGCCAGCGGGACTCACGCACTGAGGAACAGGTACCGCTTGAGTTTGACAAGCAGGACCTTGGGGAATGTGACGAGTAGGTGAGTGACATGCATGGACTCGGATCCACCCATTCATGCTCACATGACCAAAACCCGACTGTACTAGCTCTCACAAACCACTTTGTTGATCGCAACAGATATTCGCAAAAGAGCTGAGGCATATCTCAAAGAGACATCTCTTCGTGCACAGCTACTATGCGCTTTCAAGTGTGTTTATCAGTTCACTCCGCCTTTCTAACATCCATGTTTATCAGACGAAAAGGTAGCAAATCTCAAGAATACCACCAAGAAAACCGACTCGCCGACTCCCAAAGCGAAGGAAGATGAGACCATTAGGTCACTACGCGCGGATCCTGGTGTACAAAACACTAATTCGAGTACGTTCGTGGTTACGCTGACTCGAGCGTTCCTAATCAATCATCTGTTATCCGTGTCCGTGAATCGTCAGATGGAAAATGGAAAATCTCAAGAAAACAGTCCAGAAACTCGGTCCCACTCTCGCACAGAACTTTCCAATTCCCAACGGAAAGCCCACAGCCTCACCAAGATCCTTTGTGCGCACCGCTCGAGTATCCACAGCGAGCGAGTGCAGTGGGGACTGAGTGACGTTGATGTCTTATTTTTTGGACAGATCGAGCTGTTGGGTGATCTTGGTAACCTCCAATTCTCTCACCAAGGCGCACACCGGACCACCACCTCGACTGTCATAGCTGTCGAGGTTGATGGAGATGCTGAGGAGTCCGGTGTGCTTGTTTCGAGCGCACTTTCGCAAGGTCGTTCTGGATAGGTCGACTGGGATGACGGAGGACGCGTTAGCGTAGACGCCGGTCGGACATGCAACTGCGTCGCAGGCCCTAAAGAGTTTTGGGATTTCGTGGGTGATGCAATCCGAACATCGACGTCGCGAACCCGATACGCGCACCCAAGTGCAGGTGCTGGAATGACCGCGGGGACGTCGACAGCCAGCACGCAATCACTGTGTCAGCGTGAACACGTACGCTGATCCGTCACCAATGGCTGTCGGCACCTCCCGGTTAAATTGTGCCTGGGCATTATCCGTTTCGCCACTGCGCAGTCCTGGAGCGCGTATCCTTCAGATCACGTTCTAAACTGACCAACATTGTAACAGCCTGATGCGGCTAAGGGCATCTCTCTCTATCAAAATGGTAACCACGTTCCGCAAGTCGGTATGTTATCATTTTGTAATGATAACCTCGGGCGCTGATCGATGGACTGATTTCTTCAGCAGAGCCAACACTTCAATCCGTGACCAACCCACCACACGATTTCTCAAAGGTGATCCTGAATGGCGTCGGAAATTTGTTAATACAAGCTACATACAAAGTACAAGTCCTCGTGCAAACGTATCCCTTTCACAGACGATACCCATCCCATGATCGTATACATGATCTACTTGATACACGTTTTCCCCAGTAGAGTCTCCCAAAACCAGACTTGGGTGCCCACAGACGTGTCATCTCCGTGACGAGACAATGGACTGTCATCGCTGACATGTCAGCTACTGGTACCTCTAATACTAGGATCGACGGTCCACCCTTTTCGTCCAGCTTCAAGGCACGGTAAGACCAAAGACAGTTTGATCAATCTAAGCAGTCTCAAACCCGTCGTCGCTAGAGACGAATGGGTACTACGTAATGACTACTTCGTCAGCGAAAAGAAGTGCGGGTCCCGTTCGGACACCGTTCACGACAGCACTCGGGTCTTAGTCAACATGGTCACCGTGGCCGCGCTGACGCTGTGATCCCAGGGAACAAGTCAGAAGGGAAGGGGGGTCATGGTCCCGTTCGGAAAAGATCCTTGAAAGCCGGATTTGGACGTGTGATGTCCTGACGATCTCCCCTTCCCCGGAGAGACGAGTGCGTTCACAAGGGATTGCCATGTACACACTTCCGTTACTGTCCGCTGAAAAAACAAAAAAAAACACGGTCACACCGGCTCACACCCCCGTCGACTCAGCAACCTGGGCAAAGTAACTCACTTAACCACGTCCGGACTGGCAGACGCGCGATGCAAGGGCATTTTTTGCGCCAACTTTAACGAATTCCCTCTTGAACGTGAGCACACCGATCCCTTTTCCTAGTCCCCAAACTACGGTCGGTTTGATCTGACGAACCTGAGAAGAGACGACCCCAAAAGACACTCCAAATACGAACAACTTTCCCACTTCTAGATCAGATGTCGATGAGACCTCTAGATATATTTTCTGAAACCAGGGACCCGTTGACAACTTCCATCACTTCCAAGGCATGTACCCACAATCAATACTATAATGACGATGACTAAAAAAAGTGACGAAAAACGATGGATCACCATCGCACTCACGCGCGTGCCTTGAATCATGACAAGTATGATAATGCGAGATGATCGATACCAAAAACAATCCGATCCCACACCCACAACCCGCATCACGATCGGCCTGCAGCAACCAGCCAGGCAACCCAATATCA
>JBBPLM010000674.1:0-10155 GCA_038089795.1 Pulchroboletus neoregius | reverse complement strand
TTCGTCCCAGGTCTAGAATCATGATCAGAAATAGAATATCTGAAGATAGAAATCATGATTCTCAACACTCCTCCTCGCAGTTCATATTATGAATGCTTGATGAGACGTAATGCCTTTCTTCCAGTTTCAAACTTCAGCTTTGCAAGATTCTTTGTGAAGATATCAGTGTATTGCTGATCAGTTGGGACATAATAGAGTTTGACTTCTCCAAACTCTACTGCTTCACGAATGTAGTGATTTGGTATGCGAGCGTGTTTGATACGCCCTTCTTGCGCTGGATTTGATGCAAGGAATATTGCGCCTTGATTATCGACGCATAGTGGTAGAGGACCAAGTTTGAATCCCAATTCTTCGTAGACATTGCGAATCCATTGTAGCTGCTTTGCAGTTTCGGTCATTCCACAATATTCTGCTTCTGTGGAAGAAAGTCTAACTCTCTTTTGTCATCTTGATAGCCAGGAAATAATGCCGTTCGCCAAGAATACGGCATAGCCAGTGGTGGAACGAGATGTTTTGTGATCACCAGCCCAGTCAGTGTCAGAATATGCCATAAGGCCATTCTGATCTCCTGATGCAGAATACCGTATGCAGAGATCCGTAGTGGATGATAGATAGCGCACAATATAAAGTGCCCTCTGCAGGTGTTCTTCTGATGGGTTCGCAGAGAACTGCGACATCTTGATAACTGAGTAGGCGATATCTGGTCTTGTTCCCAGCATGATGTATAACAATGATCCAATGACCGATTGATAACGACTTCGGAGAGTTGCATTGGCGTTGCCTTCATTTGCTCTCGGACTGTATCTGGTAGGTAGAGGAGTTGCAACTTCCTTACAATTCTCTTGACCAAAACGTTTTGCAACTTTCTCCGCATAGCGGGTTTGATCAAGAGTAATTGTATGTGCTTTGCGATCTCTTGTGATCCTCATTCCTAGATATTCTTTGGCTTCGCCAAGATCTCGAGATTCCCATCGCTTCATGAACTTCTTCTTATGGTCGAGGAGTTGTGCCTTGTTACTACCCATAAAAAGCACATCATCAACATAAATGAGGAGAATAATGATCGTGTCACCAGTGATTTTATAATATGTCCCTGGATCTGCTGAGCAGCGGGTAAAACCCATTTCCAAGAGACTCTTGTGCAGCTGCTTGTTCCATTGCAGTGCTGCTTGCTTTAGACCATAGATGGCCTTCCTCAATCGACAGACTTTTCTCTCCTGGCCTTTGACTATGAATCCTTCTGGTTGTTCCATATAGATTTCTTCGTCCAGTTCTCCAAACAAGAATGCAGTCTTGACATCAAGTGCTTCAAGTTCCCAATCGTGAAGTGCTGCAAGTGAGAGGAGTAATCGCAAGGTTTCAAATCTTGCAACTGGCGAGAATGTGTTTTCATAGTCTATTCCGAAGACTTGAGTGAATCCTTTGGCGACGAAGCGAGCTTTCTTGTGTCCGTCGGATTTAACAGCATATACCCATCTCCCTTTGATGGGTTGACGACCCTTAGGTAGGTCTACTAAATCCCAAACCTTTCTCTCATGAAGGGACTTGATTTCCTCTTTCATGGCACCGTTCCATTGAGCTTGTTCCTGTTTATCCATTTTGAGGATATCGCAATATTGCTTGGGAACTGGAACTGGGGCTGATTCGACTGCCATAGTGAAGTGGTGTCGAATCCACTGTGAACTATACATTTGTCCTAGGTCTTCTTCCTCATTGGTTGGTAACTGTGCTGTTTGTGCAGGTTCGACTTGCATGGAGGATGACTCCTCCTGAATTGGATCCAATCCCTGTTGGAGGTTCTTCTCGATTTGCACAGGTGGTAGGTCACCATATGCATTATCTGGCAATATTCTAGGTTGCGCAGTTCGAGTAGATTTCCTTTGTTGGATAGGAGGACGGAATGTACTCCGTGCATCTCGCAATGGGTGATAATGATGTGGGCGAGAGCGGAATTCCGTCAGAGATTCTCCAGGTTGTTGCCTGGGTGGCATCCAGTTCGGTTGAACAGCAGCTGGTACTTCAAAACCATGAGTTGGACTATCTTCGGGTGAAGAATCGGGTGAGTCTGTGACTTCATAGCGTTTATGCTGATGCCGATCTTCAATGTTACTCCGAAGTCCAGTGTCTGGTTTTCCTCTCTTTGTAGGAGGTTTAAGAGGAGAAGGATGGTAGGATGGTGGTGGTGTAGCATCCAAATGTAATGGAGAAGGAGATCTCAGCTCTCCTAAGTTCCATTGTTCAGGTGAGGCTTGTCCTGATGCGTGCCCATCATCAGGTGGATTTTGTTGATTGGGGTCTTGACCAAAACCTATTGGTAACTGAAGATATATATCTCGATGAGGTTCCGGATCCTCAGTGCGAGCTTCAGGTATTTGTAGATCGTCAGATGTTGTTGGTAGGTCTGCCTGTGGAATAGGGGCAGGTCCGTCTTCTTGACCTTTGGAACAATGTGGGAAGATTGTTTCATCAAATACGGCATTCGTAGAAATGAAAACTCGTCGGCGTTGTGGTGACCAGAATCGATAGCCCTTGGTATTCGGTTCATATCCGATAAAAGTCATTTCTTCTGCTTTAGGAGACAACTTGTCATGTCGCTGCTCTGGTGGAATAAAAACATAAGCACGAGTCCCAAACACTCTAAAATAGGAGACATCAGGTTTATCTCCATTGAAGATTTCAATGGGTGTCTTCCAATCATGACGACGCATTGGTTGCCTGTTATATATGTGCAGTGAGGTCTCAACAGCATCTTGCCAAAATGACTTTGGCAGACAAGCGTGTTGCCGCATGGCTTCTGCTTTTTCAAGCAAAGTCCTATTGAACCTCTCTGCTCGACCATTCTGCTGAGGGGTATGAGGAACGGAGGTCTGGTGAGTGACACCGTTGGACGAGAAGAACGATTGTAGGTCTCGACCCAAAAATTCCCCCCTCGATCAGAACGAACAGAGGTGAGCGAATGACCAGTGAAGGTCTCAGCCCAGGAAACCATATTCCGAAAATGCTGCGGTACTGCATCCTTCGTGCGAAGAAAAGCAAGAAGGGCAAAACCAGAGAAGTCATCGATGAAAGTGAGGATGTAATGGGATCGCGAACGTGGCTTGACAGGAAGAGGTCCCATGACGTCAGTGTGGACCAATCCAAGCGGCCGTGTAGCCCGTTTATCCAAAGGAGCATAGGGACGATCATGCATTTTCCCAAGAGCACAACCCTTACAAGGAGCAAGGGTAGGAGGTATAGCGACAGAGGGCATACCAGAAACCTTAGACGCGGCTTGACGTAGCGCATTCCTGGACAGATGTCCAAAACGATGATGCCATAGATGATAAGAATCATCCCGAGCAAGGGTGGAGATAAGACCGCCCATTGGAGTAATCTGTGCAGACTGAAACCAATGGAGGTTATTACTTGGAGATAAAGCAGACGCCTGTATCACCAAGTCTCCTCTTGCATTCCAAATCCTGGATTCCTTGTTAGTAATCCCACAACGGTAACCTTGAGTGGTTAGTGTGGGAACAGACAAAAGTCTGTGTGCAGCCTGTGGTGCATACCATACTTCTTCCAAAGTAATAGGCGGATATTTCCGTCCTTTTGATCGTTGTTGAACGATAACCTTGCCTGGTCCATACATTGGAACTTTTTCTCCATTAGCGACAGAAGCATATCGAATGTCCTGTCCTAGATGGGCAAAATCATCTTGAAAAGGGGTAAGATGATCTGTACAACCACTGTCAATCATCCAGTGTTGTTTGGCAAAGGTTGGTTCAGAGTCTCCTCCTAGCGCGAAAGCGCCGTGATACCAGTAAGCATGTTCATTGTCAAGTCCTTCTAGAATCTGCAGGTCATAGCCTGGCAGACGATTTACATGTTCTCGTGGGGCTACCACGGCTACTTCTATAGGTGAAGCAGGAAGGATCTTATCGACATCGTCGAACTGCTCCAAGTTCCCAAAATGTCCTTTGTCCGATACCATACCACCAAGCGAAAAAGAAATCTTGGGTTTCTTCTTCATCTTCTTTTGCCCAATAGCTATCTCCTCAAAAGGGGCATTCCTTCGAGGAGAGGTATTGAAAGGGCATGGACGAGGGTCCTGCAATATCCATTCCTGTATCTTCATCCCATCCTGCGTGAGCTGTGACGGATGAAGTATCCTCCATGTCAATATCTTCTAGATGATCCATGAATCGTTCAGAGGGATCGATGGTTTCTTCTTCTTCCCCAATAACCGTGTTTGCGAAGGTCACTTCATGTGCCTGTGCCTTCTTCTTTCCTTTGCCATTTTGGCGCTGCTCGAACCAATCTTTCTTCTGTTTTTTACCAGGTCTATTGGACTTGGTTGGACCGCGTTTCTTCTGGTACTGATTACCAGAAGACTGATGAACAGGGTTTGATGCCTGTTGTTCCAACGGTTTCTGATAAGAATGGTTCTGGTTTCTCCATTGATTGTTGTTTGGAGGACCGTGTCGGATAACGTTTGTCCTATTGGCAGATGCAGATGGTTCGTCGAATTCGACATTCAAGATTCGAGAGGAAAGGGGTTTCCGAGAGGACCGAAGGTCTAGCTCTCGTAAGACACGGCTCGTTATTGTATCAACTGTGAAGTTGACATCTTCCACTGTTTGAGTGATCGTGGAGGATAGGGAGAAGAAGTCGTCCGGTAGAAGTGTGAGGATGATCATAGCCCGGAAAGACTCTGGTAGGTTTAAACCAGCCTGTGTCATCTGCTCAAAGAGCTGTACGACAGTGCTGATATCCTCGTTGGCGGATCAAGGATGAATCCGAGTGCGTAAAGCTTTGTGGAACAAATTAAATTGTCCAGCAAGTCCTGTGGTCCCAAAAAGGGATTTGAGTTTCTCCCAAAGTGCTTTGGACACTGAGGGGCAAGCGACTTGATCCGCCCAATCATAGTTGACGTGGGTGGTAAGGGAGTCACTGATAGTACCGGCGATGAAGCCGAGTACACGTCGATCGAGCATCTTCCATTTCTGCTGATCGGTTGCGCCGATCATGGCAGTATAAAGGAGAGTCCCGTCGACAAACTCAAACACAGAGTAAGCTTGCAGCGCGGATTGAACCCGAGTTTTCCAGATGGAATAGTTGGATTGTCCTTTGAGGACAGGGATATGTTGCATGATGGTGGAATCGATTTTAAGTTCATTTGAAGTGGGAAGTGTGGCCATTTTGATATAGGTTTAGAGGAGGTCTGAAAAAAGATCGTCAATAACGAATGATTGATAAAGATAATCAATTAAGGAGAAAGAAGATGTTCCTGATGTTCCTGAAGTTCCCTTGGTCCTATTATTCCCATGAACAGCTCCAGGCCATAGAGTCTTGACTTTCTTTTTGTGTAGTCCTAGATCCTTCTGTTTCCAGTACTCTGTGCGAAGCTTCTTTGATACATCTCTAGATTTTGGTCGTCGTGTTCTATCTCGAGGCTTATAAAGCATTGGCAGGAAGGCATGTGCTTCAAATTGTTTGAAACACAAACTCGCAAAATAATGCAGATTGCTAATCGTTTGATTGGCAATAAAACCTTCCTGTACAACGATATCCAAAGTATCATGAGAGAAATAAGGAATGTACCAAGAAGTTGAACGCGAGTTGAGTCCAAGAAAGGTATCGTAGGAACTATCCAAAGAAGAATTATAAGCAAGATCGAAAATGGGTAAAGGCCAACACGATGGAACTTTGGTTGAGTGAAGGAGATTAGTAAGGCTGGAGAAGCCTTCGTCGTCTCTCTCCTTCCTCAGCAGCTCTTCGTACTCGCTTTTCGAGATTCCGTCCGCCCGCAAGGCCTGCATATACCGCGTCAAGTTCGTCTTGACTGGTGGCATTGTTTATAAGTCGTTGGATACGACGTTGCCTGCGGAATTCTGGTGTCAGAATGTGACGGGAATGTCTACGATGATGGGAGTCGAAGGCTTTGTTCCAGAGGTGTTGAAATGGAGCATCCAGTTCTTTCCTTTGTCCCCAGGAAGCACGATTCTTAATATCGTGTGGGAGCCAGTTAGGCTCGAGAGACTGTTCCATGCGATAATGGGAGAGAGTGGGAGTGAGATGAGGAGAATGACGAATTATTTCAAAACCCTGATTATGAGTGCGTACGAGGTCACAATCCTCGTATGTCTCAGATGGGAAAGCCCATCCAGCACCTTCATAAGCTTGTCCGATGGTCTCATGTTGATAAGACCAGGTGTTGACTGTATAGCGGGCTTTTGTCTCACATGGTTGCACCTGGAAGGGTGTAACCAAGCGGCTCGCTGTGCTTGCCTCTTGGAGGCTAAGCTGGCGGAGAGCCTTGGTCTGGAAGGTTAGAGGGATGAGGACGAACTCGTACCCTTCTCCTTCTTGGCCTATGGGTCGGAACGCTCGGAATGGCGTTTGGGTTTGAAGATCCGGAGTGTGAACCGGATCCTTGAATGCTGCTAGGCGCAGGTTCGTCATGGTGAGCGGGTCTAGCTCCTCGTCTATTGGAATGTCGTCGAGTTCCACATAGACTTTCGTCTCCTCGGACGAAACTTTCACGAAAGTGAAGTTGTCCTTCTCAATCGGCATGGGATTCTCTGGAACTGGGAGGTGAAGAACGGGCATCGTAATAGGCGGGTGGTGATGGTGAAGAGGGGTATGGAGGAACGTGTTCTTCATCCGAGAAGGGTAATCTCTGAGTAGTATCAGGTCTCGGTGAACGAAGATTGCGTAGTCGGCGAAAAGGTTTGCGTAGATGATCCTCCAAAGAGTCTTCGGTTCCTCGCCTTAGGATGCATAGGGAATGATGGTTGCAGTACTCGCTCCTTTCAAGAGGATGTCTGCAAATGGGACAGGGAAGTTCGAATGGAACACCGGGTGGTACGATGCATGATCCTGGGTCTTCGAGTGGTTGACTAACCTCTTGCAATGTGCGTACTGAGAGTGACACATGCAAGGTGTATTGGTTAGGTCCAACTCAATGAATAAAATAAAGTTGAAAGACATGGGCTAGTCGCCGGACAGTCAACTCTCCAGAATCAATGATGAACTCGATGAGTTCTTCATTGTCCACAACGGGTGCGATCTCCCCAGTAACGATGGTGGAGAACATAATTGCACAAAGGTGCAATATGAGGAATAGCCCAGGAATCAACCAAACACCCTGGCGCGAGACATAACGTGGCATTGTGATATCGAGTGACGTCCACGTGTCAAGCAGGGCTCATAACCTATCGGAATCTAAGGATCCCAACAGCACAGGGGCAGGGGGAGTATGATGTCTGGTGGGAGACTCACCAAGACAATAGAGTGTTGGTTGATAGACAAGAGTAGCAAATGTATGACAATTGCTAGTCAAATGAGTTGAGTATTGAACTCAAGTGTAGAGGTGGCAAGTGATGAAAGAACAGGTATAAGAACTGTTATTGAGACAGGCTGAAGGCCTGTCCTTATATACTGAACCTGATAAGGTTCAAGAGGAGCTTGAACTCTATGAAGAGATAAGAGCTATAACTGCCATAGGCTAGTTATGTATAGTACACTAAATATAGTGTTCTAAATATGTTATCACTGATGTGACTCAGTATGAGTCACTGTGAGTCAGATAAGCTAAATATAGCGATCTCCCTATCTATGAGTAATATGAATAGTGTCATAAGTCCGGGCTTCGTCCCGGGTCTAGAATCATGATCAGAAATAGAATATCTGAAGATAGAAATCATGATTCTCAACAGTATATAAGGCCCAAGAGCCCGCCAGAGAACTTCAGTCAAGTTCTCTTGGTGTTTCCCATCCAGAGCACTGAGCAAGATAGACTCCTCAGCTTCCTACATTTCTACCTACCTAGTGTAACTTCATCTGATTTGCCAGATTTCGTCTCTGGTGTATTGGTTGTTTCATTAGAACTTGACTGCACTTTCTTCCGCCACACAGGCTCAAGAAAAAACAAGAAGTACCACGTATCTCTCCTCCTTCGCACCTGTCTAACCAGAGCAGTGCCCGCAAGTACGCGCAAGCTACTCTCTAGGTTTACCACCTTCTTACGCACGGGCCTCAGTGCCTTTTCCTCCCACTTCAGACAGGTACTCGGACGTGCCAGCACAAGGGCACGTAACGGAGCAGAAACAGAGAGGAGACGCCTACGCCGCTTCCGTCAGCGTAGAGATTATCGCCACCAAAGAGGAGGCAGACGAATATGTAGACCTACTAGTAGCAGACCACTCTCGTACATCTCCCCGCCCTTCCGAGCTCTCAACACCGAGCTTGGCCACACCACCTCGCCACACCTCAGAAGACTTCGGCTGGAGCGAAGGTCTCTATATTCCCGACATCCCCATTTGGCTCCAGAGAGAGTATTGGCCTGAGCCGGTTCTAAGAGAGGGACTCAGTGAAAGAGAGCTCTCCTCTGATGAAGAAGAAAGGCTACTCTTCCCTCATCACTACCATAGCCCCATCCCCGTTCCTCCCAGATGCCGTCGAACATACTTAGCAAAGTTCGAAAGGAAAAGACAAGCAGACCTCTACGGTAGAGATCACCTCCCATACCTACGCACACGCCGCCATCTCTCCTCTTTACGCAAATACCTATACTAGCTACCTGTTACGCGAAGCGTAGACAATAGGTCTCTTACTAGACAGACTGCGTTCTGGCGATGCTCACGAAGAGACTGACGTCAGACGAGCAATTGTTCAGAGATGGGCGAGGATGGCAAGGGATGAAGCGAAGATGCTTCCAAGGGATAAACTCAGAGGGGACTCGAGGGAGGTGAGACTTAACGTTACGCTTGTATTGCGTAGATCAAGAATGGAGAGTACAAAAGGTAGCTATGGTCTTTATATACACAGGATTGGTGCGCACGGACCAAGGAAAGGAGGACAAAAGGGGAAAACAAAGGAACACCATGGAAGGTTATGGAAGGTGGGGGATACTGGCCGATGTGAGAGAATCGACGGAGGAGAAAGAGTAAGTCCGATATAAGAGTTACATAATGAAGTAAGAACTTGGAGTGTACAAGAGAAAGGAAAGTAAGAGAAAGGAAATTGTAACACTACCCTCCCCTTCCTCTTCTTCCATAAAATATGTCTAATGAAGATGCCCCCACAATGGCTGATGTAATCGCTGCTGTAAATGCACAATCTCAGCGAATCCAGATGCTCGAGCAACAGCGAGAGCAAATGACAGAAGCCCTCCTCCGGGCAAACGAGATGCTACAAGACGCTCAGGAAAGAGCACAAGAGGCGGACCAACAAACATGAGAGATGTTGGGCCTACACAGTTGGGCAGGTAGCGGGAGTACCCCCGGCGCAGCAGGAGGCTCCAGCTCGAAAGTAGAAATCTTCCAGGATCCCGGAACATATGACGGGTCTAAAGCAAAATTTGAGGAATGGTGGACCAAGTTGCGGGCTTGGATAGATTGCAACCCCCGCCACTTCGCAGTCAAAGGACCCCTGGGCATGGAAGAACCCAACGGGAAGAACTGCGCATATGCCATACTCTCCCGCTTACATGGACAAAAGGGGAGTTACTATGCCAAAACAGAGTTGCAAAAACTGGCGGCAGGAAACACATGCCTCCACGACTGGGGACTCCTCTGTGACGAAATAGAAGGGTTGTTCCGGCCCCAGCTCCAAGTAGACTGGGCTAAGAACGAAATCTCGAGATTTGCACAAGGGGATCTCGACATTGACACCTTTATTGCAAAGTGGCAGGCTCTCTACCACCAGTCGAAGATTGACAACTCGATGGGGGTATGGCTACTAGAGAACAAGGTGGCCAGTTGTATACGCTATGAACTCTTTCGCACATCAACACGCAAACCAACCATTGATGAAACATTAATGGAAATACGGCGAATAGCCAAAGGATTTGAGGCATTCGCCCTCTTCTCAAAAGGAAATCCTGGGGAGTCATCAGACAAACCAGGCAAGAAACGTTTCGGCCGCGCCGCTGAGACTCATGACCCGCAAGGTGCCGATGAGGCACAAATAAACTTCTCAGGGTCAAAGAAGCCAGGCGGCAAGACTATGAAATGTTTCAACTGTGGCATGCAGGGCCACGGTGCTAAGGAATGCCGCAAGGCAAAAAACGAGTGCCCCCAATGTAAATTCTTGGGGGGCTCACACAGGAAGGATTGCCCTAAACAAGCAACATCCGCCCGCACCGCATCTGCTACCCCAGCCACTTCCTGGGAT
>JBBPLM010000669.1:0-10224 GCA_038089795.1 Pulchroboletus neoregius | reverse complement strand
TCGTCAGCTCGTCTTGGATATTCTCAACGCACCTCATGATTATTCTGTGCATATCCAAAGGTGAGTATCACTCGATTAGGTGTGTCTATGCACCAAATGGTGAAAATTTGACCAGGTTTGCTGCTGCCGTGATCATGTCAATTGTGTACGACTACGAAGTTGCCCCTGATCATGACCATCTCGTTGAGCTATTCGAGCGCGGGAATGCCCTGGCCATGGAGGGCCTGACACCCGAAACAGCATCCATCGTTGAAGCATTTCCTTTTGGCAAGTGATCACCTTTCACCCGAGCTCTATGAACTAATCGACATGCCAGTCCTCAGCTTGCCAGAGTGGTTTCCAGGTGTTGTCTTCAGACGCAAGGCAGACGTTTCCAACTATTGTGCTATGCAGATGATAGCGGAACCCTTTGAATATGCTAAAAAACATGAGGTGAAATCTGTACCCATTCACATCCACAGTCAGTACTGATTGAAGGCAGGCTGCGGGTAGCGATCGGTCGGCAATGGCACTTGATCTTTTGAGAAGCAGCAAAGACATCGATGATCCTTCGCACCTTCAACTATTGAAGGATACCTGTGCGACGGCCTTTGTTGGTAAGTTGTTTGGTGAGGGATAAACTGGAGTTCAGTTAAAAATCGACTTTAATGGGACAGCTGGAGCAGAAACTGTGAGTCTGAATGCATGTAGAAGTATATGCAACAACTCAATTTTTTTTGTAGACCACATCGACATTGCAATGTTTCATGCTTGCCATGCTACAGCATCCGGAAGTGCAAGGACGAGCACAGGCAGAGATTGACGCGGTCGTTGGCATAAATCAACTTCCAGATTTTGACGACAGGCCAAACCTGCCATATGTTGAGGCTATTTTAATGGAGACGTTGAGAATGTATCCTGTTGTACCCCTTGGTAACTATTTCGACCATAACATCCGCATCAATTCCTAAGCTCCTCTTAGGTGTTGCTCATGCTTCTACGGCCGACGACATTTATGAAAACGTTTTCATTCCGAAAGGTGATAACATGACGAAACCTGACGTACATCTTCTGACTTCTTCACATGCCATTAGGATGCACAGTCGTGGCAAATATTTGGTTGGTGCACAACCTGTTATCTTTCCAGGACCTTGATACATCGTTATAAAGGGCTATCAATCGTAACGAAGATGATTACCCCGAACCAGACGTCTTCAAACCTGAACGATTCCTTGTGGATGGCAAACTCGATGAAGACAAGTCCACTGATAGCCTTGCTTTTGGCTTTGGGAGGTATTTCAACATTGATTTTTCCCATCGAATCCCGTGGCCGACGCTGCCCGTCAGGCGCGTGTGTCCAGGCCGTTACACTGCAGATGGTTCACTCTGGGCTGCAATTGTGTCGATTTTGTCGGTATTTAAGATTACCAAAGCGGTAAATGAACGAGGTGAAGAAGTCGATTTTGAACCAACCTTCAGTCACGGGGTGACTTCGTGAGTGGTCTTTCCAGGTGTGCCCACTGTTCTTGAATTTACATCTTTTTGACAGGGCTCCTCACCCGTTCCCTTGCTCCATCACACCGCGATCGATGAACAATGGCATCCGCGAGCGTTTGGCGGCAGACAAGTGATTACAGAGTCTGGCCTTGGCACGTGGAGAATCGGACGATTCGGACGATGATAGACCGAAGAAAAGGGGGGCGTTGCGATGAGACGTGCTCATGCCTTGCACATCTTTTTTATTTGGCGTTGGATTGGGTACCTTTTTTTTTTTTCCTTTTTCTTCTTGTTAGCTTTTTCTGTAATAGAATTTCAGATTTGATCGTTTGCCCAAGTATCCGTCGCGTCCCGTAGCACGGGTGTTAACGTTGATTCATCCCGGAAGCAGCCAATCGTGTACGAACCTCGTCCACAGCCTTGTTTACAACTGATCTGTTCCGGAGTCCTTGCTGGAGGTTTGCAAGCACGATATCTGGGAATAGCAAGAAACTAGGTAACAAACCGACCATGCACCTATACGTATCATAAATCAATCTCCTGAATACGAAGAAGAGTGGTGCGACGCTGCGCTAGACCGGTTACCCGACATCAGTGAATTGGTAACTAGCGTCTTTTGGCCTTTGGGATTCGTGGTCTCAGATCCTCGGCCTCTGGTGCGTCCAGCTCACTTCTTCTAGGTTTAGAACACTTCAGAACAACCTCCCATACGACGTCACCGACCGACCGTTCGACGTGACAGTACCTCCGTCTTCTAATATGGTCTCAATAGGTCGTCTGGGGTGGCTTCCGGCGCTTGGGATGGCTCAGGTATGTTGCTCGTCCCGCGCTTCTGCCGGTCGTGCTGATTCGCCTTCTTCCTCGCTAGAAACATTGTTCCAACTTATTTCGAGTCGGGCGTTCATCAAAGGGCTTAACCGCTACCTCGACCGCCATCCTTCCAAGGTCATTGAGGTGAAATACCAACCACTTACCGGGAATGATAGGAAGTAAATGCAGAGTCTCTCTCGCATGAGATTAGGATCTGCACTGATTTTTGGGGGGTTTTGAACATCATAGACAGTCTAAGAGCAACCATTCAGACGCATGACGGGGAAAAGCAAAGGACGCCGCAGAGCTTGAGACAACAAAGACATGCAAGTCGGTCATCAGTGCAAATATAAATAAACATGATTACCCAACACGATCGGTGGCTTGGCGCGCCCCACTTCTGAGCTCAACCCAAATTCAACCAGTACTACTGATTGTTCCCCCAGTGACCTTGATCCCCTTTCAGAAAGCGTGTTTCGAACTGCCTCCTAACGATCTGTAAGTTTTGTACGGGTACAGCAGGTACTGGTACGGCGTGCAATTTCCTAACTTCACTAGCAGGCTCTCGATCATCATTCTTGAAGCTTCTCAATCACCGCAAGTTTCTTACCTCCGCTGTCTGTCGTCACGGCGTGCAGTGCTAAGATTCTTTCGTAGCCATATCTATCTACCGAGAAAGAGCAGATGGACCAGGCTTAAGATTAAATCACGATCCAATGCATAATAGAACACTGTCGTCACGGTCGCTGTCCCCGATTGCACGGCGTTCATGGGCGAGACAATGTATATCGTGACCATCATACAGTATAACTACGAATCATCGGTTTCATCCACGCCTGTGAGTCCTCCCCCTCTTTGGGGGATCGATCTGCTTGGTTTGTTTGAACAAACCCTTGCATAGTTATTTAACACCAGTGGCGTCCGAGCACTCATCCCCGTCGTTTGAAGATGCGGATGCGAATGGGCACACGACGGTGCTCCTGCAAGGGGATCGATTACACTATCCAAAGGCTGAGGATGACGTACATGAAGCTTCGAAGTTCTAAACATATTCTCATGGGGTATAAGTTATGCTTTAACGCGGCGGGAATAATCATGCACCCGTAACGCCCTTACTAGTCGGGACAGCCATCCGATGATCTTCTCCATCAATCCGTTGGAGTCGCCTCGAGGTCTATATAAATGGACCAGTCAATCCCCCGTTTACTCTCTTAAATCGACATGGTTCGCTTCGTGCTTTCGAACTCGATGCTGGCTTTAGTGGCCGTGGCCGCGGCGGTGGTCTCCACTATCACTTTCCTCAAGGGGCGACGACGGACCGTCCGAGGTTGTCGTCTCCCACCTGGTCCTCCTCCTCTCCCCCTTGTTGGGAATCTTTTCAGTATTGACGCTAAGAAGCCCTGGACAACCTACGCAGAATGGGCAACTCGTTACGGTCTGTTGATTCTCTTCTTGTATTTCTGTACTCACCTCGTAGCAATAGGTGATATCTTCATGATCCGTGTGCTGAAACAAGCCATCATTGTGATTACCTCCAAGAAAATTGCCAAGGACCTCCTCGATCGCCGGTCTAGTATTTACTCGGACAGACCTTACCTTGCTACGAGAGAACCGTGCGTTATCGCTCTTCCTTCGTTAGTACTACATCCAATTCGAATTTTGACCTGTTAGGTATGGCTGGTCCTTCAACTTTGCCTTTACACCATATGGAAATCGATGGCGTTCACAGAGGAGAATCTTCCATCAAGCCTTTAGAGCTGAGGCCAGTATTGCTTTTCATCCTATTCAGCTGCGAAAGGCTCGTCAGCTCGTCTTGGATATTCTCAACGCACCTCATGATTATTCCGTACATATCCAAAGGTGAGTATCACTCCGTTAGGTGCATCTTTGTACTAAACGGTGAAAATGTGTTCAGGTTTGCTGCTGCCGTGATCATGTCAATTGTGTACGACTACGAAGTTGCCTTCGATCATGACCATCTGGTTAAGCTACTCGAGCGCGGGACTGCCCTGGCAATGGAGGGCCTGACACCCGAAACGGCAGCCATCATTGAAGCATTTCCTTTTGGCAAGTGGTTACCCTTCACCCTAGCACTATGGGCTAATCGATATGTCAGTCCTCAGCTTGCCAGAGTGGTTTCCAGGTGTTATTTTCAGACGCAAGGCAGATGTTTCCAACTATTGTGCTATGCAGATGATAGCGGAACCTTTTGAACACGCTAGAAAACGCGAGGTGAAATTTGCACCCATTCACGTCCATAGTTGGGACTGATTGAAGGCAGGCTGCGGGTAGCGATCGGTCGGCAATGGCACTTGATCTTTTGAGAAGCAGTAAAGACATCAATGATTCTTCGCGGCTTCAATTAATGAAAGATACCTGTGCGACGGCCTTTGTCGGTAAGTTATCTGGTGAGGGATAAACTGGAGTTCAGTTATTGATCGACTTTATAGCTGGAGCAGAAACTGTTAGTCTGAATGTATATTACGGTGGAAGTATGCAATGACTCAGTTTTTTTTTGTAGACCACGTCGACATTGCAATGTTTCATGCTTGCCATGCTACAACATCCAGAAGTGCAAGAACGGGCACAGTCAGAGATCGACGCGGTCGTCGGCACAAATCACCTTCCGGATTTTGACGACAGGCCAAACCTACCATATGTTGAGGCTATTTTAATGGAGACGTTGAGAATGTATCCTGTTGTACCCCTTGGTAACTATTTCGACCATAACACCAGCATCAATTCTGATGTTTTTGTCAGGCCTTCCTCACGCTACTACGGCCGATGACATTTATGAGAATGTTTTTATTCCGAAAGGTGACAACATGATGACATCTGACATACATCTTCTGACTCCTTCGACTGCACATATCATTAGGATGCGCAGTGGTAGCAAATATTTGGTTGGTGCACAACCTGTTATCTTTCCAGGACCTTGATACATCGTTCTGAAGGGCCATCAACCGTAACGAAGATGATTACCCCGAACCTGATGTCTTCAAGCCCGAACGATTCCTCGTGGATGGCAAACTCAACGAAGACAAGTCCACTGACAGCCTTGCTTTCGGCTTTGGAAGGTATTTCAAACCTTTTCCTCATCATGATCAAATCCTGTCGCCGATGCTGCTCGTCAGGCGCGTGTGTCCGGGTCGTTACACTGCTGACGATTCACTCTGGGCTGCAATGGTGTCGATTCTGTCACTATTCAAGATTACGAAAGCGGTAAATGAACGAGGCGAAGAAGTCGATTTCGAACCAACTTTCAGCTACGGGGTGACTTCGTGAGTCGTTTTTTTTTCAGGAGCGGTCGACTGTTCCTGGATCTACGTCTTTTTGACAGGGCTCCTCACCCATTCCCTTGCTCCATCACACCGCGATCGAAGAACAATGGCATCCACGAGCGCTTGGCGGCGCACATTTGAATTATGAATCTCTTGACATGAACGAGACGAGTGATCACGGACTCGGAGCCTGAGCTTGTATTTTCTAGCGTGACTTGCCTTAATATCCCTGAGCGACCGATGGCTTTCGATGAGAATCTCACTCGTAGTTTTAATAAATCGATATGTGGCCTGCTCCACACAGTGGGCGAAATTTCTTTTCAAGATGTCTGAACACAAGTTGCACGGAGGCAGCAAACATTGAGCGCTCAATTGTGCGGTGATCAGGTTCGGTTGTAGGTGAGAGCTATGGTCGAATTTAGGAGGTGTGGCCCGATTGCCGCCATGTCGAGGGTGATTGCGCTACGATTTGCAAGTGTCATCGATCGCTCGTTGCGAAACTGGCGATGCAAGCGAAACCCGAGGCATTTCGAGATGATAGTCGATGCTTGCTTGCATCGTTCTCCGAGACCCCATACATTTTGACTGGCCATAATCCTGACCCACTGCCCGAGGAATTTACAAGCTGGTCCCACGGAATTTGAAACAACTTCACCGGCGAGGTCTCGCGTGTTGGCAAATTTTGCAGTATGATAAATATTGTTGTTGTTGGCTTGGAACACGTCATTCACATGAACAAAGTGAATGGATATTACTGCAAGATATACTCCATTGAATTTTTATTCCATCCTTCGTGCGGTCTTCTCCGCTTGGCGCTGTCCATTGAGTCGTCTTTCCCGCCACAAGAACACACCGACGATGGCAGCAGCGGGCCCAAGCGCGACACTCGCAATGCCATACCAAACAAGTATCCCAACGAGACTGAACACACTGTCCGCCATCCAGAAGGTTGCGAGTATGACTGAACCAGCGCCGAGGATCAAATCCCATTTGATAAACTCGAGCACGCCGTTTGCAAAGGACGAAGCTGCCGGATCGAGTACGCCCATGACCGGCACGAACATTGTTTGCAGTGCGACACTGTCCGTGAGAACCGGCCAGACATAGACCGCGTGAAGGAGTGCAGAGAGGACAATGGTGAGGACGAGGGTAACTACGACGGTAGGATGACCCGATTGGACGTGGCGTGAGGGAGGACGAATGATTTTGTGTACAAAGCTGGCGAGAGCGACGAGGAGGGGAAAGGCTTGCCAGGTGACGGTCACGGAGGGGCGGACGAAGAAGAGCATGAGGGAGGTGGGGAGGACGTAGCCGAGGAGGAGGCCAAAGAGGAGTGCTTCGGCGTTGCCTTGGTTGATTCTCGAGGATGGGCTTGGGGTGGTACTCGGTTGGATGGACAAGGTGCCTGTGGTGACGAAGAAGAGGGCGTAGATGGGCATGGTGACGCCCATGGAGGCGAGTTGGAAGACGACGCCGACGACGGTGGGGATGCGGAGGGCGAATGGAGGGCGATCGCGGGCGGCTTCGAGGAAGGTGATCAAGGTGACGACGCCGAGGACCGGGAAGAGGGTGGCGAGGAGGGGACGGAAGGATAGGTCGATGAGGGCGTGAAAGAAGACGACCATGCCGCAGATGATTTTGTTGACATTGTGGTTACTGGCAAATGCGAAGTAATACGGAGGCGGGTCGCATATGGCAGACAATCTGAATTCGAGGCCATTTTGGATGAGGGATTGGTAGAAGATGAGGTAGAAGGCGGTAAAGGTGAGCAAGGAAAAGACGAGTAAAAAAGACATGGTGCGACAGGGGTTTTCACACAACCACCACGACGATGGCCAACCAGTACGAGTCCATTTTCGACCCGCATACATGCACTCGTCGTGGCATGTGTCCAGTCACTCAGATTCGCCACCAACGCGAACCTCTCGAAAGTCATTCCCTCTACTTTGAAGTACATGGCAGCGGTCCACAAAAAATCATCTTCATCATGGGGTAGCTCTCCACACTCGTTCGAAACGCTTGTCACGGTCCTACTCATTTTGTCCACAGGATGAACAACTCTGCCTTTGCTTGGCTCCCCCAGGTGGATCATTTTGGCAAGCTGGACAAGTATTCCACACTCGTCTTTGACAACCGCGGTGTAGGCATGAGCGGGTCTCCCCGGGGCCCTTATTCGTTAGTGCATACTTTCTTGCCAGTGCGAGGTATTCACTCGGAAATAGGACCAGCGGGATGGCAGAAGATATCCTCTGCCTCCTTGAATACCTGCAGTGGACAGAGGATCGTAGTTTGCATGTCGTCGGCGTATCTTTGGGTGGAATGATTGCCCAAGGTATTTCACCCATATCTCCGCCGTGAGACGTCCAATACCTTCTCCAGAACTCGCTTCCCGCATCCCCGACCGAATCATGTCGCTCAGCCTCGTCGTGACACGCGCCGGTGGAAACCCTTGGACCAATATGCCCTCAGTATGTGTCCATTTAGGACGTCTTGAGACAAATACTAACTAACATATGCCAGCTCGCCGGTTGTCTGTGTTTTGCAAGGTCATATCGCCCCCATGTTCTATCTTCCGCTCGTCTAATTCCCCAACCCAGATTGCTCACCACAGCTGACCTAGATCAGAGACTCCCACTCGTCATGGGGATGTTGCTCCCTAAGCATTGGTTGGATGCTTTGGCGGAGAATGATCCAGATGGCCGAACCAACAGAGAGGTGCAGTGGAAGGTATGTGTTTGGGTCTCAGAAAGGTGTCTTCCTAACCCAATCTACCTTGCAGCTTCTCCGTCGCAGGATGGAAATCACCAAACCACAAACACTCATGGGTGCCCTCGGACAAATGGCAGCGGGTCTCACTCATAGCATGACACCAGACCGGCTTGCCAAAGTTTCTGCCTCCGTGCCCAAAGTGCTGATCCTCAGTGCTGCCGAGGATGCACTCATTCCTTACACGGAAGGCGAGAATCTGAAGCGTCACATGCCTGAAGCAGAGTATCAGTGCTGGGAGGAAACAGGGCATGGTGTATGCGGCCAGTACGCGCAGCGGTTCAACCAATCATTGGAAAAGGTCTTCGAGCAAGGAAAGGATGCGGTTTGAAAGCGTGTAGATTTGAACTGAGCTTATGAACTCGGATGGTATTGTGGAAATGACGGTGGATTTTGATAGCATACAATGATGGTAGCCAAGTTCCAAATTACGCTGATTGCTGGTACGAGAACATACAAGTGGAGCCTCGCAGCTAAATTGCGTAGGTACCTGCAGGTCGGACATCAGGTCAGTCATTTTCCATGTAAATGGATACAGCACATCCAACCTGGTCGATGCCAAAAACGAAAAAAGAGCGCTCAACACCCTCACCGCTCCGTCAACATCTTCTTCAACGTCGACCTCAGTGAACTTGGCGCATTCCCAATCTTTCTTCTCGAAATGACAGGCTCAATGCGCAAATTCTGTGGCCAGGACGCGCCCGCCTCCTCTTGTCGCTTTTGCATGAGCTTGATAAGTGGCTCTTTGAGTGCCTTTTCTTGCTTTTTAGTGAGCGGAGGCGGGCGGATTCGGGTGGGGTTTAGAGCCGACTTGGGAATGACCCGGGCAAGGAGAGGCGGCGCCATGCTGGGTGAAGAGAAAGAGCTGTTGTCACGAATAGTAACAATGTCACGTCACGTATCGCGTCGCGTCATGCTCATATATTAGCACTCATAATACACTCAGCGCGTTGTCGGTAGCTCACAAACTGACGAGGAACATGAAGCGTAAGGAACCATCCAGTGCTAGCACGAGACAGCTGTTCAAAAAGCCAAGGACGTCGGTCAAGGCCAAGGGGAAGCAAAAACAGGATGTAGAGCCCGTTGCTTGGCCAGAGTATTTCCAGGATGTGAGTATCAGCCAACGTGTTGTATTTTTTTGCTGATTTTGAGGTGTTTTATGCGTAGCTTGCCAAGGTATGTATAGCACTGGGCCCTACACAACACACTCACGGTGCGAACATATGTAGGTTTTCAAGGTGAGTTAGCTACCGGATGTTCTGGTATTGCATTTGCTTAGACCAGATCAACGGCTCAGGCTCTCAACACTGTCCTTGCATTTGTATCTTCGCGAAAGCATATGGCAACCACCTTTCCAGTCATACGGTCCTCAGTGGAAGGCCTGCTAAAAAGGTCGATATACATCGCCTTCCTACCGAGGTTCCACTGATTTACTCGACCCCAACAGACCACTCGATCTCGCCAAAGTCGCCGAACTCAAGTGTGTGACGCCAAAATTCATGTCCATGCCCACTGACCCACACTCAGAGCGCTCCTCCCCGATCTCATCAAATTCGCATACATACCCCGCAATGAGCTGCGCATACACGCAGAAACGCTCTCTCAACAGCAACGCAGCGGACGTCGGAGCCCCAACTTTTCTATACCTTCCTCATCCCAGCTTCCTGGGGTGGAAGAAGAGGAGCACGTCTTGGTACTCGAGTTCGCCGAAAATTCAAAAGGGAAGAAGGAGCAGTCTGGGTGGGTTTAACACGAATGCGCATGGGTGGGTGTTTTTGATGACAATACTATTCTTCAGTACTGGTCTGTCGCTTCCGCCTGCGATGACACCTGCTCAGACAAAGAAACTGATCGAACACCGTGATGAGCGATTCACCTGTGCTGTCAACGA
>JBBPLM010000666.1:0-10284 GCA_038089795.1 Pulchroboletus neoregius | reverse complement strand
TGCATCCCCAGACACAGTCGTCATACCAGGTTGAGATCCAATGATGGTACACACTTGATTCGCGAGTGTGACGTTCTCATATCCTGGTCCTGATGGAACAAGTGTCGTACAAGTCCCATAAATGGTATGGAATTCGTTGACCATCAAAGACTCAAACGCATAGCGGAGAGGCTGTGGAAGAGTAGATGAAGAGCTACATCACACATCGTAAAAATGAAGGCAAGTCCCCGCACGCACATTTATGTAGGTAATCCACCTCAACAATGCGACGACGTTACTCTGGGGGATAGCATAGCCTGTGTACATAATCAGTGGCACTACGATTACTCCGGCCATCGCGAGAGCAGTCGATTCGCTTGTGGAGAAGGCTGCAACACTTCTGGAGCATGTCTTCATAACAAGCGTCACGATAAATGTGAACAAAAAAAACGTGCTATGGAAACCATAAGCTGGGGTAATAAGGTAAAAGAAAATAACGCACAGGAACTGCTCTGTCGTCTTTTGCAGACCAACCAAAAAGTAGAGGATAACCGACATGTTGCCGAGCGAAACCAAAGTGATCGGAATGTCGACGATGGCGTGAGCTAGACTGTCGATGCACGGGTAATATAAAGCTCCTTTTCTGTGACGGAGCACGATTAAACGTTGAGAAAAAAGACCAGGAATTTCAGACATTGTTGCGATAGAACCACAGAACAGGGCACTGTCCAATGCAAAATTCAGTGCCTTCGCATCCGATTAACACAGCAGATCCATACAAGAAGAGGACACTACCCCGTGAAAAGTATGCACTCGTGTTCTCGGGAGTTTGGAGAAACACAGTCCCGATGAAGATAGCCTGGAAAATCTGTGTTCTAGTCATTTGTGAAAGATCAATCTCCAACAAACAGCGGAACCAATATGCAACACAAACCCTACTTGGACAGCCTGCGTGACTCGATCACCTTTCAATATTTGCCATCGGCGATGCATCACCGCCTGGACCTGCAACGGTATCGAGAGTGTATATGACTTGCTGCGGGGAGCATGTCGTTCATGTTCGCTCGTTGCACTCGTCTCGTAGGCACTCTTCAGGTCGGACTTGTTGACATACAGGTTGTGGTACGAATTGATCGATGACCGGTTCAGCTGGCCGTAAGTGGATGCCATGAAATAGGAAGCCATCTCATCTGCCGTGCGCGGCACCACACCCTGCAATCCAGGTCGGGTCACTCTGGCGTTAGGATCAGTTGCTGGATGACAGTGATCAGCATACAAAACACGTTGCAAGACGGTCCTCAAGACGTACTCGCCACTAAGAAGTCTGGGGTCGTTTGCCTGTTCTGTGGTTCATACCCCATTTCCATGAAATACTGTTTTGCCTCTTTCGCTGGCCCAAAGTATGTCATCTTTCCCTTGTAGATGAGGCATACTTTGTCGAACAGATCAAAGAGCTGCTCTCCGGCTTGGTAGATGGAAACGATAGTCGTTACCTTGGCGGTATCCGTCGCGATACGAAGTGCCCGGATGAACTCGAGCGCCGTGGACGAATCCAAACCCCGCGTCGAACTAGGAAAATCGAGATCGAAAACGCTGTTTTGCGTAAAAAGGTAACAAATGCGTACTTGTCCCAACAAACAAGCTTGCCCCGTGCGGACATGGTCTCTGCAATCGACACCCTCTTCTTCTCACCACCCGAGATACCTCTGAGAGATGCATCGCCAACGACCGTATTCCTGGCATGTTCGAGTCCAAACATGCGCATGAGCACTTCTGTCGTATGGGCTGCATGAGCTCTTCGTGACTGGTTGTCCCCTCGGCGGCTCGGGGTCCTCATCGTCGAGGCGAATTCCAGGGTTTCTCCGACAGTGAGGGTTGGAAAGTGAGCATCATTCTCGGGGCAGTATATGACATCACCACGGTACCGTTTCTCGATCTCATCGGATGTGAACGAGTCGTAGAAAACATCACCGAGAAGGGCATGATAATCTCCACGATGATTGGCAAGTGTCTTCAAAAAGGTACTGCATCTAGAACAGGGACGACCCAAGACGACTATATGAAGGGTAATTCTTGTGCGTAAGCCAGGATGAAACCAGTAAATGAGGTACACGTACGGAGCATCTCTCTTGGAAGGACGACGCCCTCGAAGCCGGAGATAATGTCACGAACAGGAGGGTGGCGCAAGGTTGTGATATAGTTCATTATCGACCGAGGGTAAAATAGTGATGCCACACTGTGTTGAACACCAGCATTGACGCCGAGGCCTACGACGCGTAGGTCTCTAAACATGACGCCCAGCTTACGCATCTGGACACCATCCTCGCCATACCTATTAACGATGGATGCAATATTGAATTCCTGCATGTGATGACGCAGCGTGAGGTGGAACCTACCATCCGACAATGCTTTTGATCAGTGATTCTATATTTGATGCCTCGTCGGAATTCGCGGTGGACACATTGCTTGCTCTCTGAATCTCCTCGTGAATTGATCTAGCGTGGTGTACATCAACTTTGGATAAAGGTGACTCTGGCTCCGGTGGGTATGTCATGGTTGTATGGAGAAATGCCCAGGGTGAGTCGGTAGGATGAATAAATAGGATGAATAGAGCCAGTCATGCTACATACGTCGGGCCCTCGAACTTGGATTCTGAAACGTTCCGTTTCGAAAGAGCCAGTTCTTCGGGCCGCGGATGTGAGACGGAATAATGCGGCCCGTCATGCATCATGCATGAGTCAAAGCGGGGCTGTCGGTGACCGGTCAGCGCTTAGGTCGCTATCACTGGCAAGCTTGTCATTATATTGATTGGTGGCACCGTCGACTCGAGATCGGTCATTGAGTTGACATGAAACACGTGACCGCGACTTGTTTCAATTTATTAGTATCATAACTTATGTTGATGAACACCATTAATATTGACGATCGTCATTGTTACATCCGTCATTACGACCTTTGAAACATATTGACAGAGACTCCTTCAGCTGGAATCAACGCTGTGGTGATCGCACTCGCAAAACGTCATGTCCGTAATTGCCATGCCGATCACCAGCTGCCTGCAGCGACAGAAACCTTTTACATACTTACTCTGGTGATTCTGGGCTCAAACTTGCTGCATTTTTTGCGACCGACAGTGGCCCGAGCAACTCTAGAAACGGCATGCTCCGGTGCTTGTACTAGTATAATTTGCGCCCTTCACCCCAGCGCTGCCATACCGGGAAGCACTTTCATTTCGCCTGGTACAAAGCCACCCCCAAAACTGTCATCGAATAGCCTTGACAGTCATTGATCTATACGCTCTGTACATGCAATTTGGCAAGATGAAACGCCGTTGTCCTCCCTTCGCCCCCGTCAATCCAATACACTGGACCCCCTTGCAGGTCAGTCTTCGTGCTCGGTGCATGCATCTAGGTGGGTAGTAGAATAGGAAGAGTCGTTTAGTCTCCCAGACGCTGGGCTGGAACTGCCTTTCGGCGTAGGGAAATGTTGTGCGCTCTGTTAATCAAAGATTCCGACTGCGTGCGTGCATCTGTTGTCGTTCGGCATGATACATATGGTTTCAGCGGCTTGACGGTGCAACAATAACGTCACGGTATGACAGAGTTATGAAACGATACAGTAGCCAGTCCATCACGACCCGCAATATTCTATACTACGTCCGATGTCGGGGCATCACACCGCCTTTCCCACTTTTGTTGAAAATCAAGGAACAAGTTCCGAGTCGATGTTGTCTTCACAGTGATCTCCTAGCGTCCGCACCTACCTCCGAATCACTACCTTTAAGTTGTCCCCGGACGGGAACCTGGCATACCGGAGTGCAGTCACCATGGGGACAGGGGACCACCAAAGCCGTGACGTCTCATTCAGCTAGCACGACTCAGCCGTGCCCAACACAAACCTAAAAGAGACGGAAAAAATGGACAATGAAAAGTATCTCCATGTCACCGGCCCATGTCGAGCTGGTAGCTGTACACTGGTCAATGAGGCTTCCGATGCCAATTGTCCTATCAATTCCTTCATCGCTCGTCGCTCGCCGCTTCTTGTAAGGATTCTATATTTCTTTCTTCACCTATATCACATTCTAGACCATGACATCACTATGATATCAAACCTCATGTATACAATGTGGATACTGCATGTACTGTAGTATAAGTAGTCGAACCGTCTAGTCTACAGTCTTCATTCTTGGAATTATCATTCACTTTGCCATTAGCTCACTTTGAGTGATTGGTTGAGATTCCTGACAAAATTCCAAGAATATCCTTTTTGTACCGCTCACTTTGAGCCCTACCCCTTTACCATCTACTCGTTGTTCAACGTGGCTCTTCACTGTTGTTCGAACCATCACCTTCCGCTTTGCTCTCACTCTCTTCGCCTTTGGTCGGGACTGTTTTATTCCCGCCGTTGTCATCACCGAGCATTTGCTCAATCCCGGACTCCAGGGACAAGGAGAACCATCTACCCTTCTACGCGCTGAGGCAGTTGTGGTTTTGTCGCAGAACACATAAGTCCTGTTTATAGGCGGTACAGCGACCCCCTGACCCTTGGTAGGGACGGAAACAATCCTGGGACTTCGGTCACCGTAGGGTTGCGAAAGTCCATTCATTCCTCCATTTCCCACTTCCCATCCCTAGCCCTCTTCGGGCCTAAAGCGTCGCGGTCGCATCCCGCTTGCGTTACGGTCACAGCCCGTATCGGAAAAACACCGAACCCACGTTTGCATATACGGTTGTCCGCCGTACTAAATACGGATAAAGTTGCTACTGGGCATAGAGCACGAGCCCCTGTTGTCTGTTGAGTGCCTAACAGTCCGTACGGTCCTCATACGCTAGTTGGGGCAGGTTCGCGTGATACCTGTGACACACATAGTCCAATAGGGCCCCCTTCCCGGTGTGGGCCTGTGGACAGCTACCATAGCCAGGTAGCTTCCGGTTCCTCCCTGCTTGTAGGCTACTCCGTCTGCCGCTGGAAATTAAAGAGTCATCCCATTCCCCGCTCTCGATCTAGAGCTAGTGAACGGCGATTTAATCGCGTAGTAACTAGTACTCGGATATCGCGCCCATCGTGTTGTACCCTACGACACCGGTGGAATCTCCTCCCCCCTCTCCTATCTCCTCCGTCGACACCTTTCCGCTCTCACCCAAAAGGATGTCCAACGACCCCTCTGGCTCTGGCCAAGTCACCCTCTCTCAAACCGAACTCGCCGCCCTCATCTCCAAGGCGGTCTCTGAAGCACTTCTCGCCCAAGAGACCAAAAAATACTCCGCTGCCTTCCCCGAGCTCCCAAAGCTCAAATCACCTCCCGAAGTATGGCTCTCCGCACCGGAAATCGGAAAATCTTTTGTCCCAAAGCCGCCATACTTTGATGGCAACAAGAAGGAATTCCTCGGATGGTGGAGGCAGTTGACGCTCCACCTCGGAGGATACCAACAAACCCCAAATGACATGCAAAAAATTATGATTGCATTGTCACTAATGAAAGGCGGATCTGCTGAGCGATTTGCCAATATGTTTGTCAACACCCACAACCTCAAGACTTACAGCTTCGAGGAATTTAAACGAAACCTGTCGACCACATTCCAACTGGCTGATATCTGTCGAAAGGCCGAACAGGAACTTGCCAATCTAAGGCAAAAAACGATGGAACCAATAGAAGAATTTATTCTTTGATTCCATCAATGTGTCATCGAGGCACAATACAACACAGGGGCCCACGGCAGGTTCCTAATACAGCTACTTCGAAATGCTGTAAAACAAGAATTAGTCGAATTTGTGGAAATCTCCCAAATCCACTTGATCGATTCCAATGAACTGGACGACTGGGTCCATGCTCTGATTCAAGCGGAGCGAATCAAGACCCAGCAGAAGGCTCGCAAGGGTACCTCGACTGCCCAAAGCGACGCCCCTGCCAAGTCTTGGAACGCAAACCCAAGATCAAGTACCAGCTACGTCAGCCCCAATTACAAGGGCAAAAATCCCATCATCAACTTCTCGGCGAACAAACCTGTGACAACTCCTGTCGCAAAAACAACGACGTCATCGTCAACGGTACACCCAAACCAAACGGGTACCTTCGGCGGCCAAGGAGTGCCCATGGACATCTCCAAAGCCCGTGCCGAAGGAAAATGCGCTAAATGCTCAAAGCCGTGGCCATGTAAGGACCACATGCGCAAAAGGGTCATCCGCCAGATGACTTTCAGAAACCAACAAATCAGCTATACGATAGCTGATGAACTCGCAGCTGAGATTAGTCGCATTGAGAAGGATTTTACCGCCGGAGATCAGACTTGAGATCGTCTGAATCTCCTAATCAGACTACATCGTGTGTAAATAGTAATAATAAATTTGCTGTTTTACCAATCGATGAAGTCGAGATCTCAAAATTAAAATTCAAAAGACTCGGTCCCGAGGCTCGGAGACCTGAGCGAAAGTCCGATATGGCTGCCGGATATGATCTAAGCGCAGCTGAAACCAAAATCATACGACCTTGGAAACGCGAGGTCATCAACACACAAATTGCACTTGCCATCCCTCGAGGCACCTATGGGAGAATAGCGCCGCGAAGTGGATTGGCAGTCAAAGGAATTGACGTCGCAGCCGGTGTGATTGACAGTGACTACCGAGGCGAGGTAAAAGTCCTGTTAGTCAATCACTCAGACGTACAGTTTGAAGTAAAAACGGGTGATCGCATCACTCAACTAATTGTCAAAAAAATAAGCATTGATGAGTTAAACGAAACCAAAACTCTCGACAACACCAAGCGAAGTGATAAAGGATTCGGATCCACGGGAGTTGCGGAGACTCCCAAGATTACGATTTTAAAGAAACCCGAAAATCCAAAGGTTCCTGCTGAGTCTCCTCGTGAGATCCTCCATAAAAAGGGAGATAAGCAATCGAAACCCAAGGAAACCACTGAGTCGTCTACGCCATTGGCTACGACGATCCTCCTTAAAAAAGAGGATAAGCAAACAAGACAGACCTGGATGAGCACTGTGGACCCGTGGACGTCCCAGTGGATCAAAAAGGTAATAGATTCAAAGGACGAGGACCGGGCTATCAAGCACGTAAGATCCTTCGTACATGAAACGCGCCTAGAACAAGTAACTCCTAAGCTGATTCAACAGCTGAAAGAGGTCAACGAACTTGAAGTGCAATTCATGTTATGAGAACTCCAGCAAAAGCCCAAGTTTGTACAACGAAAACGACGATCCGACAATGCGTTCGAAATCAAAACCATCCTCGAAACCCTGTTGGGCGAGACCCTCGACGTCTTAGCCCTATTGGATTCGGGATGTACGGGTACGACCATTGACGAACGGTTTGCCAAGGAAAAGGGACTAAAAACGTACCAACTACCAGTACCTATTCCTGTATACAACGCAGACAGATCAATAAATAGCGCTGGCTCTATAAGGGAATTCGCTATAGTCGAAATGAGGATTGGAGATCACTCCGAACAAATCGCGATGGCCATGTCAAACCTGAGTACACACCCTATTTTCCTGGGGTACGACTGGCTGAAATTGCACAACCCTCTAATCGACTGGACAGCGAAAACCCTTGAGTTCACGTGTGATAATGAACATGTCCCTGGACTTTTAGATCCCGAGATCGACGACGAGGAAGTCAAACCCGAACGACTATTCATGATAGACGCTGAATACTTCAGGAACCTCTCTACCAACATTGCCATTGCGGCAGGAGAATCCAAACAGATGAAAACTTTCGAAGAGATAGTTCCTGAGGCATATCACGAATTCAAAGACGTCTTCGCAAAAGAAACATTCGACAAACTTCCACCTCGCCGACCATGGGATCATGTGATCAAACTCCTACCTGGAAATCACAAGATCAACTGCAAAACCTACAACCTAACTGCAGCCGAACAAAAGGAACTTGATGACTTCCTAGAGGAAAACCTGTCCACTGGTCGCATACGACCATCAAAAAGCCAATTCGCCTCCGCGTTCTTCTTCGTCAAAAAGAAAGACGGAAAACTTCGTCCTGTACAAGATTATCGGAAACTAAATGACATCACAGTCAAAAACCAATACCCCCTACCGCTTATCTCCGAGCTCATCGACAAATTGAAAAATGCCAGATACTATACAAAGCTTGATATACGTTGGGGATATAATAACATACGGATGAAGGAGGGAGACGAATGGAAAGCCGCGTTTCGGACTAACAGAGGGCTATTTGAACCGCTAGTCATGTTCTTTGGACTCTGTAACTCCCCCGCAACCTTCCAAACAATGATGAACCACATTTTCCATGATCTCATAAATAAGGGAAAAGTCATCGTATATATGGATGACATCATGATCTTCACCAAAACCCTCGACGAACATCGAAACATCGTACGCGAGGTCCTACAGATCTTGAGAGACAATAAGTTATTCCTTAAACACACCAAGTGCGATTTCGAAACCCGAGAAACGGAATATCTGGGACTCATAGTATCGGAAGGACAAATAAAAATGGATCCCGCGGGAGTGAAAGGAGTAACTGATTGGCCCGTGCCTGGAAGTCGAAAAGAACTTAGAGGATTCCTGGGATTCCTCAACTTCTATCGACGATTCATCGAAAACTTCTCAAAAATTGCTCGTCCACTCAACGCCCTAACATCCGAAAAGCTACCTTTTGAATGGACATCAGACTGTCAACAGGCGTTTGAGCAACTTAAAGAAGTCATCACCACGGCACCGGCACTACGAATGCCCAACAGCAACCTCCCATTCCGAGTCGAAACCGACGGATCAGGGATCGGAATTGGGGCGATCTTGTCCCAACAACATGACAAGCAATGGCATCCTATCACCTTCATCTCCCGCTCCCTGAATGACGCCGAACAGAACTACCACGCCGCCGACCTCGAAATGGCAGCCATCATCTTCGCTCTCAAAGAATGGCGTCAATACCTCCTCGACGCCCAATATCCTTTCACAATCCTTATGGATCACAAAAATTTGGAGTATTTCACACGACCCCAAGATCTCAGTCGCCGACAAGCCCGCTGGAATCAAACCCTCCAAGAGTATCACTACGTCATCCAGCACCGCCCTGGCAAAACTAACCTGGCCAACCCTCTGTCCCGGAGGTCAGACTTTGAGAGGGGGGTGAAAGATAATACCCAAATTCAAATCCTCACCACACCAATGTCCGAAGAGTCTTCTTCAACGGAGATCCTCCCTAAAAAGGGGGATATTCGGACAACGGTACCAAAAACAAAAACATCACTACACTCGTCGAAGCCCGAAGAGTCTTCTTCAACGGAGATCCTCCCTAACAAGGGGGATATTCGGGCAATGTCGCTAAAACAGTCGGAAACGATTGAGTCAATGGTGACCCAAAACCAATTCCGCGCCGAAAAATTCGTCGTCGAAGGATTGAAATTGAAAGACTCACCCTGGTATAAGAAAGACAACCTGATCCACTGGAAAACACTCCTCTACATTCCGCCCAACCCCCAACTGCGAGAACAAGTCATCAAACAAAACCACGACCACCCGCTCGCAGGACATCCAGGGATCAGACGAACTCTCGATCTTATCAAAACTTGCTATTACTGGCCAACGATCAAGCGAGATATCGTCAAATACATCCAAGGTTGTGACAAATGCCAGAGAGTCAAAACAAACACAACGGGGAAGAAAACCCCATTAAATCCACACGCAATCCCCGATGCCCCATGGGAGATCATCTCGGTAGATCTAATCGGCCCACTACCCGAATCTAAAGGAAAAAACGCGATAATGGTCATAGTCGACCAATTCTCAAAAATGATCCGACTATTCCCCGTCTCTACCGAGATAACCTCCCAAGGAGTCGCGAAGATCTTCAGAGACGAGATCTTCAAACTACACAGCATCCCAAAGAAAGTAATCTCCGATCGAGGCCCCCAGTTCGTCTCGTCATTCATGAAGGAACTTTATTCCCAACTACAGATAGAAGGTAACCCCTCTACCGCCTATCACCCAGAAACCAACGGTCAGACGGAAAGAGTTAATGCATGGGTAGAACAATACCTACGCATATACGTAAATCACCAACAAACCGACTGGGTTGTGAAACAACCAACAAATACGAGAGCGGAACTTGTAGAGTCAGATGAAGTTTCTAACTAGAGGAAAAGGTGGAGTGATAAAACTAAGAGTCTATCTTGCTTGAGTGCTCTCGATGATGGGAAACACCAAGAGAACTTGACTGAAGTTCTCTGGCGGGCTCTTGGGCCTTATATACTACTCTAGGGTGTGTACATGTTTGTACCGGATCTACCGATACTGACTACATATGGTTAGAGTA
>JBBPLM010000665.1:0-10305 GCA_038089795.1 Pulchroboletus neoregius | reverse complement strand
AAAACACGTCCGACCCTTCAAGATCCTTGTACAACGGCTCCACCATCTCCCAGCGGTGTGAAAACATGGCATACGCAAACTCGGCTTCAACAACGCAGCGCATGGTGTCTGTATCGGACACCGCAGTCGGCTCGAAAAATGGTGCGTATTCCGCTCTGAAGCGTGCTTCGATCGCATTCCGATCGTACATTTTGCCATCTTTTGTACAGATCAGACGGAGCGGCATATTGGATTTCTTCTGATGGATAATGTCTTGGAGGGAGAAGTCCACCAGGTCGTCCTTGAGGAATATGGAGTCAACGGGCTCCGTGGTCGTGTGGGCGCGTTCCAGCAGGGGCTCCTCGTTCAGATCCAATTCCTTTTTTCAGGCCGTTCATCAGCATTGATGATCGGCACTAGGTTGTTGGTCGCGAGGTGATACTTACCTGTGACACGTCCGCCATGCAGAACGTCCCAGGATCTGAGATGACTCTGACAATTTTTTGTCTTATGCGTCGAAGTTTCTCCATCATTGAATACCGATGTATGATTTCACTTTGTTGCTCGAGTCCTTCCTGGTCAACAGGGACAAAGCCCAAGTCAGCAGATGAGATTCATGAAGCGAACGGGCTACATTCGAAACACACACCGAGTGGGGGAATGAAAGCTCCTGGGGATATTATACGTTGGGCAGGATATGAAGTTTGTCCCAGCCAGTCTCCCTTTTATGATGCGCTGAAGAGGGGGAAGAATCCGTGTGATACCGTCACCTTGGCAAAGGAAATAGTTTGTGAAAACCGACCGTCTAAAAATTCATGAAACGGACGGGCTACATTGGAAATGCGCACCAAGCAGGGGAAAGAAGCCCCTACAGGTTGTACAGGAACAGGAAGTCTGTCCAACCCTGCCTTCCTGAAGAGCCTGAATGCGTCTCTTCGCCATGTGCGCAGCAGAACGTACTACAGATCTTGCCGGTGTGCCCTT
Source organism: Pulchroboletus neoregius (assembly GCA_038089795.1). Taxonomy (NCBI): domain Eukaryota; kingdom Fungi; phylum Basidiomycota; class Agaricomycetes; order Boletales; family Boletaceae; genus Pulchroboletus; species Pulchroboletus neoregius. Next base: position 9,342 of record JBBPLM010000665.1, on the reverse strand, counting down.
GTTACTTCTGTGGCCAACTACCTATTATAGCACCGGTTCAGAAGCCTGCTGTACCGTGGCGGTGGGCGACAAGGATCACATTGGCCCTTCAGGAGCGTTGATCGGAGTGAGTTATTTTGTGATATTTGTATGTTCTTTCATAGACGGCCATCTATGTAGAACATTCCTGGCGATGTAAAGCGACCTGGGCTCTGTATGCGCCGACTGAGTCAAAGGCGCCGACGCTGTTGGTCAGGCAGAAGAGCGCTGCATCAAATTTGAGTGGACTCCCTGGAACCCGTTGACTTGGGTGGGGATGCGGTATGAGTGAGTGATCGAGTTGGACGGCCCGCAGATGAGATGAGATGAAGCTCGATATACAGGGTGGCAACTTACTGTGATCACTGCAGATCGCCGCAAGTGGCTGATTTTCGCACTCGCTCCGATTGTCATATTAATCCACTGGTCACAAGACTCAGAACTGACCAGCTATCCCTTCAGCCAGGTTCAATTCGACCCACTTACCCGTATTCTTTAGCACCCAGAGCAGGTGATCTCGTCGTCGTATAATGGAGGAAGGATTCCTACGCCCACTAGCTTTCCTTATTTGGACATTTCCTTTGAGAAGCTCCACAGCTACACTCTGAAACAACTTCCAGGAAGCAACACCTGCGTCCCAAGTTGAAACGGAGTTCATGTGTGAGTCCGACCTTCGTACTTTGCATATGTTCTCACCGACATCACTTTCACGTTTCATTTCACATTTCTGATACTGAATCCCTTCTTTGTAAGTAACAGCAGTGCGGTTCACCCAACGGCCGGAGATTGTCAGAACCATATTTCCTTCACCTCTTCACCATTTCACTTCCTTCTATCACAATCTAGTACATTTAATTCCCATGATGTCTTACCGCATGTATTCCATCCTGTATCCTCATGTACAACAGTATATAAGTAGTCGTAGTAAGACATGTATTCCTTAGTCTTGAAAGAGTATCTCATCTGCAGAGCAACTCTCATTTTGAGAACCTTTGTGCGAAGTCCTTACAGAGATGTTCCTCGTTAGCACGATAAATACCGCAATTGAATCGTCGGACTGTGCTGAACGTTTGCATCGTATCTTGCTTCAATAACTCAGAGCCATAGAGACCGACATCAATTTACAGAATTTGTTTACGGAAAACCATGGATAAGAACAACTAATTCATTCAATCATGAGCGTACGCAACTGCATTACCATCCTAAACTCCAACGGATGAGCCAACTTGGCCACGATCCGCTCCCTCACCTGAATCCGCCTATATATCCCACCCGGCTTCGAGATCAACAAATGTGCCACAAACGGCTGTCGCAACGGATGATTCTTCGCATCTTCCTCCCCCTCCCCGTTCATCGACCGTCCCTCCGCCAAAGACTGATCCCACACCCTGAATATACACAAATACTTGCTCTGCATTCGCCCATATCCAAATCCCGTCTTGATTGGCTCTGCCAAGGTGACGGTAATCGGATGGAGCGACTCAGCGATGATATGGTACTGAAACACCTTCCCCGCATGCCCCGCCTCCCGCGCGTCCGACATCGCCTTGGTCTCTTCTACGTCAAACACGCTATACTCGAGTCCGTGACAGTGGATTTTCGCACCGGCCATGTAGTTGGCCGGGTGTTGCGCGTTGACCCCCACTTGCTCTTGTATGTTGAACAACCCGATGCTGAGACGGTCAATCCCCCGTTGGACCTGCTGTACGAATGGGACCTTGTGCAGTGTCTTCGCGATCCGCATTGTCACTGGGACAGGGTCGACGATCGGGGGTGCGAACGGGTCGAAACATGCCGGGGAACACGCCAGGAGCGTGTTCGCCCCTGGCTTGCCTGTCCAATCAAAAAGCGATGGGTCGTCCGACTGCGCCATGATTTCGATCTGAAGACGGTAAAATGCACTATCGCCTTCGCCGTACATGACAGGGAAGTGAACGTCAAAGATACCCATCAAACAATAGGCCACGTCTTCAATCTCTGTCGTCTTCCGGTGGGCAGCCCAGCTCATGCGTTGTCGGATCGTGGGCTGACGCGAGGTGGGGTCAAAGTGGGTGAGCGCTGCATCATCGATGCCCGTGATGTCCGTGATCAGTCTGCGAAACGCGGGGGATTCCTTGTAGTTCTCCATGGGCAGATCGTCAGACGTAGTCAACAACGTCCAGTCCGACTGGAAAAATACGAGCCGATTCGGCGCAATGAGCTCCTGTAATGTCCATCCTCTCAAGAACCAGATACTCTTCCTCAACGCCTCGATTGAATTGTCGGACACATCACCGAGATAGATGATCGTGAGGTCCGAATTTCGATACCACTTGAACATGGAAATGATCGACTTTTGAAGCTCCGAGGTACTGTTCTTGTCGATACAGCATGTGTCAGACCATGCCCAACGGAACCCGCGTTCGCGTGCGTGGCGACAAAAGTGCTGCAACTTTCTCGTCCCAGGGGATTCTGGGAGTGAAAACACGTCCAACCCGTCAAGATCCCTGTACAGCGGCTCCACCATCTCCCAGCGGTGTGAAAACATGGCATATGCAAACGAGGTCTGAACGGCGTCGCACATGGTATCTGTATCGGACGACACCGCAGTCGGCTCGAAAAATGGTGCGTGTTCTGCTCTGAAGCGTGCTTCGATCGCATTTCGATCGTACATTTTGCCATCTTCTGTACAGATCAGACGGAGCGGCATATCCGATTTCTTCTGGTCGATGATGTCCTGGAGGGAGAAATCATCCACCAGATCGTCCTCGAACAACCCAGGGTCAACGAGCCCCGTGGCCGTGTTGGCGCGGGCGAGCAAAGGATCCCCGTTCTGACCCTTTTTCTTTTTCTTTGCAAGGCGCTCGTTAGCATTTAAGATCGGTGCCAGGTGGTGACGCTTACCTGTGAGATGTCCGTCTTGAACGTTTCAGGATCTGAGATGGCTCTGACGACTGTTCGTCTCAGATGCCGAAGCTTTTGCGCCATTGGGTAATCTCAGGCTCAATGTATGATTTGACTTTGTGGCTCGAGTCTTTCCTGGTCGTGACGATCAGCAGGCGCGCGCATTCAATACACGAACGGACTATGCTCGAAACACGCACCGAGTCGGGGGGGAAAAAGCCCCTGGGGATACGACACGTCGGATAAGGAACAAGTCCGTCCAACCCTGTCTCCCTTTTTATGAATGGCACTAAAGGGGGCCACAGGGACAGTGGCATCGACGTGTATCAGGAACGATGATCCTTGTACGGCCTGCTGCTCCACCGACTAACAAGACACCTTGAGGAAATGTCCAATTGTTAGACGATTGTTCGCACGGCCCTTGGACTCCATCTAGATATTAGTCAGTTTAGCACTGGTTCGGGCGTCTTGGGGATGTGACATAAAGCGGCCTGGGTAGTGCCTTGGCCCTTGATGTTGTCTCCCCAATGCTCGATAGGCTGTGTCGGTCGAGATGAACTTTGAAGACGCATAGCTAGGCTGTCGCAAGGTGAGCCTGGTGAGCCACACGAGGTCGCCCACAGCAGAACGAGAGTAACACGTACGTACATGGGTCGCACGTTTACCCATCATGTGTGTAAGCCATGGAATCAAAACTGAATCTTCTTCACAGCCCCCAGTGATGGCTGCCATCCAAAAGGGTGTGGCGTATCACGATACCGCGCCATCAGTGGCAGACTTGCATCAATTTCAAGAACAGAGTTTGCGTATTGATCGACAAGAAGCGATAGTGCACACGATTATATATATCAAAAAAAAGCAAGGCAGCGATATAGGCCATGAAACGAGTGACAACGAAGAGGGAAAAAAAGCGTGAGCCAGTACCAGATCATGGCGTGCCGCACAAGATTATAACTGTTGACAAGAGACGTCAAAAAAGAGATACGTACACGAAAGCATCAAGAACAGGATGATATACGGGGGTACAGGGCGTCGATATGATATAGAAATAAATTTTGACGAGGGCACAGGACTAACGAAGATTGATCTGGGTGGGTGGGTAGGGGAAGGCTGTGACGCTGATCGCAGAGTCGCCGTCGTCTCCTGTCCCACGAGAGTAGACGGACGATTGAACAGAAACGATTCTGTCCTTGTCTTGTCCCTTTGGGACTTCGAGGGCAGCAATCAGGGACTGGATCGGATCGGACGAATCGCGGGGGGTGTTTGTGTCCGCGAAAGGATTTTCTTGCGTATCAGGAAGTAATGTGCGCCTGATGGGATGCTCTCGGGCACTGAAGAAGGGATTTTGGGCTTTCATAGTCAGACTACTCTTGACAGAGCTCGCCTTGTCCGAGAAGGGATTCTGAAGTTCCCCAACGTCGGAAACGTCCAAGTCGGTTTGGCTGACGTGCACCACCTCTGCACTTTCCCAACGATGCAGAGAAGATGTTATGGCAGGTGGCGTTGACCTTTCTGTAGCCATCATGACGGGTGACATGGAGCTGGACAAGCTGGAATGTAGCGAGAAGAACGAGTCTCCACCGACGGTCTCCCCATCCAAAGAAATGGGAGGTGCCATATCCGTCCCACGACCCACGAGACGAAGAACGGGTGCAGGTTTAGTAACTTCCGCATCCACGCCTTTGTTGGCGCCCTGTGACGCCATCTCGGCAGCCAAACCAGGATGGTACTTGGCAAAATGTTGCATGGTCCCGACCGACTCTCGATTGTGGCCCTCTGATGATTTCTCCCCCGAGACATTACTAATTGTGCGGTGGAACATGGCGCCGAGTGGCCCAGATAGAGGGCGTTGCTTCATAGACCGCTCCTGCTCCTGCCCCTCCCTTCGCTGACCATCATCATCTATCCGTTTCCAGGGTTCCAGATGTGAACGCCTTCGCGAAACATTGTTAACGGCGTTACGGGACTTGGTATAGGCAGTTGATTTTTTATGGCGCTTGGAACAGTAAAAGGCGAGTAGCATAGCGAGAAGAAGGGCAATGAGTGCAGCAACGCAGGCTCCGATCACTGTTCCCAGCGAAATTTGATTGCCGGACGAGGTAGAGGAGCTTACACTGGCTGTGGGCGTGAGTGTGGATGATTCCGCCGTAGAGGTAGAGATATTCTCGAATACAGAGGAGCCGACGAGGGGTACGCCTGAAGGAGGGCTGCCTGACGGGAGAATGGTGGGGGTTACTGTGTTTTGTGCCAATACGGAGCCAGTGGGAGTGGGGTCGCTTTCTACGACAGAGCCAGAAAGTGGGAGATAAGCATCCCGCTTCCGTAGTAACCTGTGTTTGTGGACCGACATGGAATGAGGGTGAAACGACTGAAGTGGAAAGGAGTGTACTGCAGAGGTTCCCCTCGCAGAAGGGATCGCAGCCGCAAGGACCAGATATAAAGCGGGAAGAAGAAAACGTCTGGGAGTCGGACTTAACGTGGTCCAATTGTTCGCTTCCGTCAGTTGTCGTACTCGGAAGAATTCGAGAAGGATCACTCACGGCAAACGACTCCACCAAGTCTTATAAACGAAAGAAACGGTGCCGCTGAGCGAACGACGTCGTGTTGAAGAACGAAGAGATACTTAGTATGAGATACAGAATGGGTATGAATAACCGGCGTTGCGATGGAGTTAAATCACCAAAGTAACCGGAAGTATTTACGTCCCTACGACGACTGAAACTTTGCTAGCAACTTTTTCGTATTCTGGAAACAACGAGTTCGTCATCTCTCCCACAAACGACTTTAACGCAGTACTTTTCAATACCAGGCCTACAAAATACGGATTCCCATCCGTCGATAGGATATTGGCGAGGAAGCCGTACACCGTTAGGTCAATGCGTGACGGAAGCTCCCCACCGTGAAAGTACTTGTGTTCGGCATACTTGGCCTCGAGCGCTTCGAACGCTTCCTTTTGTAAACGATGCACCTCTTCTGGTGAATGTCGCCCAATCCCAGCAGAGTGCAACACGCCGGTGACCCTCCGCCTGAAGAACCACGAGAGGAACGACCGCAAGGGCCACGGAACATCGCCAAATATCTCCTGTGTCGTGACCGCATAGTTTTCGTCGACGTACCATCGGTCGTATACGATGGCAGAGTACAAGACTTCCTCGACGTACGCTTGGAACGCCCTCGACTCGGCTCTCTGAGCTTTCGACAGGCCGGCTAGTTCATCAGGATCTTTGATGAGGCCATTCTCCACCAGGTACTGAATGATGAAATGTGAATCAGGAACGGTGACCGTCTGACTGTCGTGGGTTATCTCCGCATAGGGCACTTTCCCTTTTGGCGCCTTGAAGGGATACGTGTCGCGGAGCTCATATGAGATCTTGCTGTATCTGAGAAATGTCTCCAGTTTCTGGCAGAACCCAGAAGAGCTCGAGTGATCGGGCTTCTTTGGTACGCCCAAGAGCACGACGTGAGGCTCACTCGTCATGATCTGTCCGTCGTGTCAAACCTCACGTCAGTCGGACGATGGGAAGACGAACCTGATGATGTTGGCAGAGACGATATCGTGAGGGGTTCTCACAAGGCCTGGTGTTTCTTTTTAAGCGATCCTAGGAGGATGACGATAACGGCCGGCTTCAATACCCAGCCAGACTTGGTTTCCGCAGTCGGCTGTGCGTAAACCAACGCGATGTCGATCACCGTCCTCTACTTTGCAGCCGCGTCCACATCCACACGTCTCTTTGAACAAACCGTCGCTCTCCCGCCCGATCCTTCAGGCTTCCCACTCACATCCCTCACCGCCCTCCTCGTCTCCTTACACCCCAACACAGGCTTGGACAAGGTTCTCGAGACCAGTCAGTGGAGCGTGAATGCGGAGATGATACCCGAGTCAGACGTGTCAGACGTGTTTTTACATGGGGGAGAGGAGGTCGCCGTGATCTGTCCCGTATCGGGGGGTTAGCAGAGGTAAGGCGATGGGCGATGCGTTCTCATCGTTGCTCATCGCTCTCGACGTTCAACAGGGTGCATCTAGACCACGTACTACCATCTCGTATTTCCCACTCCCACAATACAGAATCGTCCTTGGTAGTATCCTGTCATCATGTGTAGACAATTCGACGTGCAACGTGCGCCAGCTTCAAGGGCACCATCGGGAACGCCTCTCCCCGCATTCACAGCCCACCGACTCACTCCCAGCACGTTCCTCATCAAAGAATGGGACGACGTTTGGGTAGAACATCCCTTCATCTACGCCAGGGTCGTCCCCATCGCCCAAACCATCCTCCTCCTCGACACAGGATGCGGTGGGAAAACAAACAATCCAGACATCCAACTCAAAGATCTCCGCACGTTCATCGAGACCGTCCCAGTGAACGATAACGCGGGAAAGCCTCTCAATCCGCGGGGAAAGCTGTCGTACATCGTGGTGCAATCTCACTGTCACTACGATCACATCCGTACGTGGTAGATTCACCACGCATCTGTTACCTGACACGATGAGACAGTCGGCACCGAATCTTTCGCGGTCGACAGTCCCATCCTAGGTTCGAGTTACGATCCTATCTTTGTTTCACCCGACAACTTTGCTCGCCACTCTCTATGCAACAATCTGGGTATTCGCACACCATCGTACAAACTCGACCTCGTTCCTCATTTCCATTCAATAACATCGACCTCTGGTAACGTCCCCCTCGGCGTCATAGTCTTGCACACCCCCGGACATACCCCAGACGAACTGGCGTTGTGGGATGAGAAAGAGAGTATGTTGTACGTCGGAGACACCCTCTACGAAGACGACCCCATCATATTTCCCGAAGAGGGTTCGCTCCCAACATGGTTTGCGACCATCGATGCCTTGTTGTCCTTCGTCCAAAGTCAACCCAACGCCAGCCAGGTAAAGATAAACTGTGGGCATGCCACGGCGATGAAGCCTGCCATCGACGTCCTCAAGGCCACAAAGAGTTTCATGAAGGACGTGGTTTCGGGAAAAGAGCCGTTGAGAGGGAGGTACCAAAGGGGAGGTGTTTGGTTAGTCCAGTATAGGCAAGCGAGTGGTCGGTTTTCGTTGGCGTGTCCAGAGAGGCTAGTTTTGGAAGCGAGAAACTCTGCTTCAATCTAAGACTATGGGAAATCGATTATCGCTTTTTGAGAATATCCTGTTCAAGCTGGGCTAGGAAGGCATCGGCGTCGGTATATCCACCCGTTGTGGGACCCGCCTCCAAATTTTCGGGCGTATGTGAGGTAGACACAACAGCCTTCTTCTCCAGCGTCGCGAACGGATCACTGGCCATGGCCACAAACGTCACCGGAGGTGTCCCCGAACTCGACGATCTCACCCCATCCTTCTCCGGCAGCCCCTTTGTCTTTTTGCGCTTTACCTCCAACAAGGCCCGTCGTTCCTCAATCTCTCGTTTCCGTTTCTCCAGCGCTCGACTCGTAGACGGACCATTCGCCTCGCGCATGCCTTCCACCTCACCGGGTCGTACATCCATCGCGCCGATATCCTCTCGCGTCTTCTTCGTTTCCTCCCGCGCAGCTCTCAACTCCTCCATTTGTTTCCTTCTATTTTCTTCGTCTCCAGAGAATTGGTAGAACGCTGCGCCCTTTGCGCGGACTTCCCTCGATGCATCGTAGTGCGAGGACAGTGGGTTATCTGCCTCTGCGAGCTCGTCTTGTACAGCCTTGACGCGTTCAGCAGAAGGTTCGTATACGGGGAAGAAGTTGACGGGGTTGTCTACGAGAGAGGCGTTAGTGACATGGACAGCTGTTTTCGACGCATACACGCACGAATGACGTCCCTGTCATACCACATGAGTATCTGATTCGCGAAAGAAATCCAAACGACTTACGCGTCGTCGACATCCCCTTCCTCGTCTTCTGATTTGGGTAAGAGATGACGTGGTACATCTGATCGTCTGCTGGTTCGCAACCGCCCAAACTCGTCTTCGTATTCAATAATAGGATCGTCCTGCGTCCCAAATAAATACCACCCGCGTGCAAGAACAGCAAGAAAAACAAACCTCTTCCTCGTTCTGTTTGGTAGGGACAGTCAACGACTCGTCCACATCATCACTATCCGACTCGTAGTGATCGACGCCCTTGAGATCAAACTACCACCATGTCAGAACACACCCCACCGCACCAGCAAAAAGAAAGCGGCCAAAAAAAAGAAAAAGGAGACAACACGCACGTCTACCAACAACCCCTCAAACTGCTTCTCGCTCAATCCTCCCGACTTGCCCTTCATCAACTTTTCATACACCTTGGCTTTACGCTCCAACGCCGCCCGCGCCGATTCGATCGTCACCTTGCTCACTGCTTCGAGCTCGACGTCGCGCGCTGCTCGACTATGGACACCCTTGTTCGATCGAGTCCATACAGTCGGTTTCTGAAAAAAGTGGGGTAAATCAACAACCCCGTCTTCTTCGAAATGAGATGCGTACCTTGTCT
>JBBPLM010000662.1:0-10379 GCA_038089795.1 Pulchroboletus neoregius | reverse complement strand
CTTCGAGTTATATGAGAATTGTGCGAGCGGAAGCCAGTCCGCCCACTCATGTTGCTTCTCGGCGGTGAACAAGTGTAGATACTGCTGGAGATCTCTGTTCATGCATTCTGTCTGTCCGTCTGTCTGCAGGTGATGAGTCGTCGAGTGCTTAGGTTTAATACCCAATCGGATGCATAGATCTTTCATAAGCTGCAACACGAATTGCGGGCTGCGATCTGACATGATGCTTCTCAGAAGCCCATGGTTTTTCCACACATTGTGTAAATATAATTTTGCCGTTTCCAAAGCGGTTATGGTCTTATTGCATGGGATGAACTCCACTTCTTTGGAGAATCTATCAACGATGACAAGAATAGAGTCGAAGCCATTGGAGGGAGGGAGGGAGGTTGTAAAGTTGGCTGTGACATCGACCCAAGGCATATGTGGAACTTCCAAGGGTTTGAGCTTGCTGGCAGGCGCAATATTTCCTACTTTGAAATGTTGACACCTGTCACAGCGTGAGATGTATTCTTTCACATGATGGGCCATGTGTGGCCAGGAGTAGCTGCACTGCAGCAATTCTAGAGTCTTTTCAGCCCCGGGGTGACCGGCAACAGGGGAATTCTGGTGTAACATAATTGTGTCCAAGCGAAGGCTTCCTTTGTCAGGGACATAGAAGCGGCCATCAGCAGTGTAAATGATGCCGTTCGTGTCTATATCTGATTCCTTCCACCCATCAATGGTGGTTGGACCGTCTTTCGTAAACATTGTTTTTGTTGCATCTCTGATGTGTTTTATGAGGTGATCCCCTTCATCCGTAATGTGAACTTTCAAGGTCCGCACTTTGTCCGGGGAGATCACTGTTATTCCTGTGTTGTCGTCTTCTATGCTGACTGTGTGATCCTCGCGTCTAGAGAGGGCATTGGCTTTTGCCATAGAAGCTCCTGGCTTATGTAACCAAAGGAAGTTAAAATGTGAAAGGTATTGTGCCCAGTGCACTTGTCGGCGATTAAGGTCCTGCCGCTTCATAAACCACTGCAGGTTTGTGTGATCATTCCAGACTTCGAATTCCTGCTTAGCTCCTTCGAGATAGTGGCGCCACATTTCCAGGGAACGGATCACGCTGAGCATTTCTTTGTCAGCAATGGGGTAGTTCCGTTCTTCTGGACTCATGGAATGGGAAGTGTAGGTGACAGGGTGCCATTTGTCTTCTTTAAAAATAGAGCACTGCTCCTGTTGCGAAGTCCGAGGAGTCATACTCCATTCGGAACTTGCAATTGTTATCTGGGTAAGCTAAAATAGGTGCCGAAGTGAATTTTTGTTTTAGCGCATCAAACGCCTGCTGTTGGGTGCTGCCCCAGGCGAAGGGTACGTTCTTTTTTGTAAGATTGTTAAGGGGGCATGCGACTTGCGCATACCCGGAAATGAACTGGCGATAAAAATTAGCGAGTCCAAGGAAGCTTTGTACTCCACGAATGTTCTTTGGCACAGGCCACTCCAGGATAGCCTTGACCTTCAAATCATCCATGCGGATGCTGTCTTTTCCCACAATCATGCCAAGAAACTCTACTTCTTCGGCATGGAAGGTGCATTTTTCTGGTTTAATGAAGAGGTCGTTCTCTTCAAGACAGCATAATACTTCTAACACGACCGTGTCGTGCTCCTCCTTGGAGTTAGTTTTTGTAAATATCATAAGGTCATCGATATACATGACACAGACGTCTTCCATGTCGGCAAAGATTTCATTCATCATTGCCTGGAAAGTTCCGGGGGAATTGCACATTCCGAAGAACATGACTAGGGGTTCGAAGGAACCACGGTAGCATGTGAACACCACTTTCCATTCATCACCTTCCTTGATGCGGACATTATTATATCCCCACCGGAGGTCCATTTTTGTACACATCTTTGCTCCTTTGAGCTTATCAACAAGTTGGGAAATAAGGGGAACAGGGTAATTATTTTTGACCGTGTGTTCATTCAAGTAACAGTAGTCCTGTACCATTCGCTTGGTTCCTTCCTTTTTAGGGACGAAGAACACCGGTGATGTTTGCGGTGATTTAGAGGGCCTGATGTATCCCTTTCTGAGCTGTTCATCGATGAAGGCCGAGACCTCCTCTTGCTCTTTAGGTGATAGTGGGATTATTCTACCCTTTTTGGCTTTGAACATGTCCTTGAGATCAATGGCGTGATCCCACACTTTTCTGGTGGGTAGGCATTCTGACTCATGCTTTTGGAACATGTGGAGGAATTTATGTAATGACTGCGGGACTAGCTCAGCAGCCAATTTCATGGGGGAGGGGGTTTGTGCGGCTAGCGCGGATCTGACCTCGTGGGCGTTCAACACTGCTTCTAACTCCTCATTTTTGAGGCACCGTACGAAGGCGGTCTTTTCTTGGAGAAGGTAACAGGAACGGGGACAGCATGTCATTTCCACCGTTCCGTGTTCCCAGTTGATTTCAGGGTTGTGCTTCTTTAGCCACATGAACCCTAAGATCATCTGGTTTTTGCCGAGATCGGTTACTTCGGCCATCACCTTCTCACAGTGACCTTGATATGAAATTGTGATTTCCGCACAGTGTGTGATATTCCCTGCGGAGTTCTTGGTGCCGTCGATGTTGAAGACGGGGATAGTGTGGCAGAGTGGGCGTAAGGGGAGCTTCTTTTGCTCTGCCCAGGATTTGTCGATGAATATTATGTTTGCGCCACTGTCTGGCAGTGTGCGTGTGGGAATGAAGGACTTCTTGTCCGTGGAAGAAATGGAGACGTCGAGAAGGATTTCTTTGGCCACGTTGGCCGAGCGTGTGTAAACTTCTTCTGGGAATTCGTTGTGGGAAGTAGAGGGGGATAATTTTTTTGTTATTTTCAAAGGGGAATTAAGCACAGGATTTGAGTCCCTGCCACACTTTGCTTCTAGCGAAGTCGCCCCTTGACTATGTAAAGAAATAGTATCGTAATTGTCCATATCTCCCTCTGCATCACTGTCCGCTAGTTCTTGGACAGCGAGGGGGGAGAAAGAGTTTGAGGATGAAAGAGAGAAAGAGGAATCGGGGGCGAACTGACTACCCAGATTGGTCAGTTTGCTGGCCCTTTTCCCTTACCTTGAGCATGTTGCTCAGTTTCCTTTAGATCGAAGAAAAATGCCTTCATTTGTTCATAATCCATCCCATGCACTGCGAGGGAAGGATCTCAGTTATTGTCCCAGGAGGTTGCTGGGGCAGCAGAGGTGGTGCATGCAGAAGCTGCCTGTTTTGGGCAGTCCTTCTTGTGGGAACCCCCCAGGAATTTGCACTGAGGGCATTCATTTTTTGCCTTTCGGCACTCCTTTGCACCGTTACCCTGCATGCCACAGTTAAAACATTTAATGACCTTGCTGCCTGGCATCTTTGATCCATTAAAGTTTATTTGTGCCTCATCAGCACCTTGTGGATCATGAGTCTCAGCGGCACAGCCGAAACGTTTCTTTGCTGGTTTATCTGAAGATTCACCAGTGGCTCCCTTTGAGAATAGGGCGTAGGCTTCGAAGCCTTTAGCAATTCTCCAAATCTCCATTAACGTTTCATCCACAGTAGTTTTCCTTGTGGTGGTACAGAAGAGTTCATAGCGAATGTGGGGGGAGATTTTATTCTCCAGGAGCCACACTCCCATGGCATTGTCGATTTGAGATTGGTGGCAAAGCGCCTGCCACTTGGTGATGAAGGTGTCTATATCAAGGGTTCCTTGTTCGAACCTTGATATTTTGTTTTTCGCCCAGTCAACCTGTAACTGGGGGCAGAATAACCCTTCGACATCGCTGACTAAGTTGGCCCAGAGAAGAAGGCGGGTATTTCCGTCAGTGAGCTTCTGGAGTTCAGTCTCCACAAAGTATGACCCCTTTTGTCCTCGCAGCTGGGACAGCATGGCGTAAGCACAGTTTTTCCCATTTGGCTGCACCATGCCGTCCGTGGCTGTTACGGTGAATTGCCTTGGATTGCAATTGATCCAGGCTTTGAGCTTCACCCACCAATCTTCAAATTTTGCTTTTGACCTGTCATAGGTTCCAGGGTCTTGAAATATTTCGACTTTGGAGTTGGAACCTCCTACTGCCGTTGCACCTGTCATGGGTCCTGCCCAGGAATGTAGACCTAGCAGATCCCTTGTCCGCTGGTCTGCTTCTTGTGCTCTTTCTTGTGCCTCGTGGAGCATTTTGTTTGCTCTTAGGAGGGCGTCTGACAGGAGCTCTCTTTGTTGCTCCAATGCTTGGAGCCTCTGCGCCTGGACATTCACAGTGTTGATCACGTCAGCCATTGTTGGCTGGGGGGGAATTGGGTTTCCAGTCTCTTCCTCATCATCATGAAAGTGGTGTGACATTGTAGAGGGAGGAAAAGGAAACTAATATGGGTACTTTCGTACAGAAGAGAGGTAGCAACGCGTGTGTAGGTATGGTCTCTGGTTTCTCCCGTAGAGTTCTGCCTGTCGCTGCCTTTCAAACTTTGGCAGATAAACTCGGTGGGTTCTTTGTACTACAGGAGGGGGAGAGTGGTATCTGTGGGGAAAAACTAACGCTTCTTCTTCGTTGCTACTCAACTCTCTTTCGTTGTATCCCTCCTGGATAGCCTCAGGCCAATACTTGCGCTGGAGCCAGATGGGGATGTCGGGTATAGAAGGATCTTCGCCCCACGGGAAGTCGTTGGAGCGTTGGGGCAGCAGGGTGCAGAGACTGGGAGTTGATACTTCTGAAAGGCAGGGAGACCCAACTTTTTGGTCATCCAATAGGTGTAGGTGTAGGAGGAATTCGTCTACCTCTTCCTTTTTGGCGATGGTTTCTATGGTGTAAGAAGCAGCATAGTCATGCGGCCTCAACCTCTGCTCCACTACATGCCTTTGGGGGGGCGCGTCTGAGTACCTGTCTGGCATAGGATGAAAAGGCACTAAGGCCCGTGCGTAAGAAGGTGGTAAACCTAGAGAATGCTTGGCGCGTACTTGCGGGCACTACTCTGGTTAGACAGGTAATGAGGTGAGAAATATGTGGTACTTCTTTTCATTCTTGAGCCCGTTTGGCGGAAGAGAGGGTAGTCAAGTTCTAATGAAACAACCAACAATGGCGAGAGCGATACTCGCAGAGTCAGATGAAGTTCTACTAGAGTAATGGTAAGAGGATGCTAAGAGTCTATCTTGCTTAGTGCTCTTGATGATGGGAAACACCAAGAGAACTTGACTGAAGTTCTCTGGCAGGCTCTTGGGCCTTATATACTACTATGGGGTGTGTACATGTTTGTACCGGATCTACCGATACTGACTATGTATAGTTAAAGTACTTAAGGGCAGGCATAGACGGAGAATAATAACATGAGGTGAAGGTGAGGCGTACATGAGGTGGGCACAGCCCAGGAATGGAAGCAAGTGGAAATTAGACAAGTGAGGCCAGTGTGAGGCATCACAATGGAAGGGAAGTAAAAGAAGCGGCACTGCCCTGCACAGGACGGAGATGAACGTGGGAAGGAGAAGCTGTGCAGGGGCCTAGGCCAAAGGGACGCGACCGTATGTCATGTGAAAGAAGGTGATAAGATAAGATGTAAGTGTCTGTGCGCTTAGATAAGCACTGCACAAAGGTTTTTCGTCTAAGTCCCGAAAGTGCTTCAATCAGGACAGTAAAAAGTGAGAAAAATAGGGAAAAATAGAGGGAAAAACATAGCGTCCGTAACATATAGAGAAGGGTGCCATCAACAAACTCAAATACAGAGTAAGCCTGTAACGCGGATTGAACCCTAGTCTTCCAGATGGAATAGTTAGATTGTCCTTTGAGGACAGGGATATGTTGCATGATGGTGGAATTGATCTTGAGTTCATTGGATGTGGGAAGAGTGGCCATTGTTTATAGGAGGTTTCAGAGGAGATCTGAAAAGATATTGTCAATAACGAATGATTGATAAAGATAATCAATTAAGGAAAAAGAAGCTGGTACTGATGTCCCTGAATTCCCTGATGTCCTAGTAATCCTATGAACCACTCCTGGCCATAAGTTCTTGGCTTTCTTCTTGTGTCGACCTAGATCCTTCTGTTTCCAATACTCTGTGCGACTCTCCTTGGATTTATTTCTGGATATAGTATGTTGTATAAGGTCTCAATGTTTTTTAGGCATTGGCAAGAAGGCATGTGCTTCAAATTGATTGAAACACAAACTTGCAAAATAATGCAGATTGCAAATTGTTTGATTTGCAATAAAACCTTTGTGTACAACAATATCCAAAGTATTGTGAGAAAAATAAGGAAGATACCAAGAGGAAGAGCACATATTGAGTTCAAGAAAGGAATTGTAGGGACTATCCAAAGAAGAATTATAAGCAGCATCAAGAACAGGTAGAGGCCAATGAAATGGAACTTTTGTAGAGTGAAGGAGTTTAATAAGGTTGGAGAAGCCTTCATTGTTGTTCTCCTTCCTCAGCAGCTCTTCAAACTCCTCTCTCATTATTCCTTCCGCCCACAAGGCCCGCGTATACTGCATCAAGTTCATCTTGACTGGTGGCATTGTGTATAAGCCGTTGGATATGGTGTTGTCTGTGGAAATCAGGTGTCAGAATGTGACAAGAGATTCTTCGATGATGAGAGTTGAAGGCTTTGTTCCAGACATGTTGGTATGGAGCATCTAGCTCTTTCCTGTTTCCCCAGGAAGCACGATTCTTGATATTGCATGGAAGCCAATTTGGCTCAAATGACTGTTCCATGTGATAATGAGAGAGAGTGGGAGTAAGATGAGGAGAATGATGAATAATCTCAAATCCCTGATTATGAGTGTGTACAAGGTCACAGTCCTTGTAAGTCTCAGATGGAAAAGCCCATCCGGCGCCTTCATATGCCTGTCCAAGTGTTTTGTATTGATACAACCAGGTGTTGACCGTATAGCGGGCTTTTGTCTCACAAGGCTGCACCTGGAAAGGTGTAACCAAGTGGCTTGCTGTGCTTGCCTCTTGGAGGCTAAGCTGGCAAAGAGCCTTGGTCTGGAAGGTGAGAGGGACAAGGATAAACTCATATCCTTCTTCACCTTCCCCTTTGGGTCTGAATGCTCAGAATGGGGATTGGGATTGGAGATCTGGAGTTGGAACCAGATCCTTGAATGCTGCGAAGCATAGATTTGTCATTGTGAGCAGGTCTAGCTCCTCATCGAGTGGCACGTCTTGCAGCTCCACGTGTTACAATTTTCATTCCCTTTCCTCGAATTCTCCTTATCTCTTTCTTCTCTTGTCGCTACAACTGGAGAGGATGCACCTGGTCTAACAATAGCTATCTCCTTCTCACCAGTCCAACATCCTTGTTCTTATCTCGTCTCTAATTCTTATCTCGGACTTACCTTCTCTCCTCCACTGATTCTCTCACATCGGTGTGTATCCCCCGTTTCCATTGCCTTCCATAGTGTTCTTTCCCTTTCCTCTTTTATTCTCTTCCCTTGGTCTGTGCGC
The DNA here is from genome assembly GCA_038089795.1 of Pulchroboletus neoregius. Taxonomy (NCBI): domain Eukaryota; kingdom Fungi; phylum Basidiomycota; class Agaricomycetes; order Boletales; family Boletaceae; genus Pulchroboletus; species Pulchroboletus neoregius. Next base: position 2,964 of record JBBPLM010000662.1, on the reverse strand, counting down.
ACTGGTCCTGCGTATATAAACCAGTAGTTACCATTTGTATTCTCCATTCTTGATCTATGCAATACAAGCGTATCATTAAGTCTCATCCTTCGAGTCCCTCTGAGTATTATCCCTTGGAAGCTTTCTAAGCTTCAACCCTTGCCTCCCTTGTCCACCTCTCTGAAAGATTGCTCGTCAGATGTCAGTCTCTTTGTGAGCATCGCCTGAACAAAGTCTGTCTAGTAAAAGACTTCTTGTTGTACGCTTCGCATAACACAGAAGATGCACATCCAAGCTCTTTGAGGAGGATGCCCCCAATCTTCCACCTCATTCCCCCGCCCCCAGAGAGACCCAAACACCATGGAAGTTGACAATGTAACCCTGTCAAAACTTACCCCCACTGAACACGCCAAATGTATCAGAGAAGGCCATTGCTTCTGCTGCAGGAAAACTGGTCACAATGCCACAACTTGTTGCATCCCTCGCTCTAATCCACCCACCACCAGTTGCCCTCAGAACATTTGTACCACTGAGACAATCCCGGCCCCTCCTCCCAAGGACACTCCTACCCCCTCCACTTGCTTCAAACTCAACAAATATGTCAACTCACTCAAGACCTCTGGCAAAAGCAACAAAGACATCTTCTCTGTCCTCAAAATGTGCTATGAAGAGCCCTCTGAGGAACTAGCCAAAGTCTTCACCCCCAGAGTCCAAAGAGCACGGGATTTTTAAGAAGGGAAGCTGCTCCGACGTCCTCTTCCCTTAACATCGATCATGTACTTGTAGCACCATGAAACAATAGAACCATGCATCTCCCTATCATGCTACAAGGACTGAAACAAACCGTCAACACCACTACTCTCATAGACTCCGGAGCCACCAGAAATTTCATGGACCCTCGCCTTCTACCCAAAGGAATCTTCAAACTCTCCAAGACCCCCACTCCAATCACTGCCTATAATGTAGATGGAACCCCAAATACTCGAGGAACCATCCAATGGACCACCACCACCTCATTCTCCTCTGGTACCTTCTCTGACACAGTAAAGTTCATGATTGTACAACTCTCTCGACCTCAAGTTATCCTTGAAATGCCCTGGCTCCAGAAATGGAACCCCAAAATTGATTGGGTCCATTACACCATCAATTTCCAAGCTTCTTCGCCCACAGATGACAATTACAAGACACCCGACTCTCCTGACCCAGACAATGAGATCGCTCATTTGTTCTCTCAACGATATCCCCAGGGAGTTGAGAGGACTCTGTTACGAACGGTATCCTTTTTCCTGTTTTTCTTCTCTTTTCCCGCTCTCCACACGGTCAAATGTTGACCTTTTACGGACTTAGACGTTTCATAGTGCAGCGCTTACATTAGTGCACAGACACTAGTCTAATCTAATCTTTCTTCTCTTATCTTTTTCAATCACATGACCTAGAGTCACAACCCTTTGGTCTAGGTCCCTGCACAGCTTCCACTTTCCCATGTTCACCTCCATCCTGTGCAGGGCAGTGCCCTTCTTTTCTTCTCTTCCATTTGATGGCCTCACCTCGGCCTCATGGAATTCATGTACACGTGCTTCCATTGTATGGCAGTGCACGCCTCATGGTTACCTTGCTGGTTTAATCTCTGTTGGTGTCTGCCCTAGAGTACTCTAACCTTGTATGGCATGTATCAGATTCGGTACAAACAGGTACATACATCGTAGTAGTATATAAGGCCCAAAGCACCAGCCAGAGAACTCCTGATACAACCAACAAATTCAAGAGCGAAACTTGAAGGAGTCAGATGAAGTGGTCACTAGATAAAAGAGGAGGAGTAGAACGATGAGTCTATCTTGCTTTAAGTGCTCCTGATGATGGGGAAACACCAAGAGAACTTGACTGAAGTTCTCTGGCGGGCTCTTGGGCCTTATATACTACTTAAGGGTTTGTACATGTTTGTACCGGATCTACCGATACTGACTACATATGGGTAAAGTAGTTAAGGGCAGGCATAGATGGAGATTAATAACATGAGGTGAGCACAGCCCGGGAATGGAAGTAGACGGAAATGACAAAGGTGAGGCCAGCGTGAGGCATCACAATGGAAGAGAAGAAAGGAAGCGGCACTGCCCTGCACAGGACGGAGATGAACGTGGGAAAGGGAAGCTGTGCAGGGGCCTAGGCCAAAGGGGCGCGACCATATGTCACGTGATCAGAAGGAGATAAGATAAGATAGTGTCTGTACGCTTAGATAAGCGCTGCACGAAGGATTTTGTCTAAGTCCCAAAAGTGCTTCAATCGGGACAGGAAAAAGTGTGAAAAATAGAGGAAAAATAGGGGAAAAACATAGCGTCCGTAACAACTCCAGTCAAGTTCTCTTGGTCTTTCACCTTCATCAAGAGACTCAAGCAAGATAGACTCTTCGCCTCCTACCATTACTTTTACTAGTGTCACTTTTCTCTGACTCTTCGAGTTTCACTCTCAATTTGTTGGTTTGTTTCAGACTCTTCATGAGCACCCTCCCTCAAAGGAAGTGGATGAGGAACATGTCAACAAGGTCACAATCTCCACAGAACTCGCCATGGCTGCGAAGCCCAAAGAAGTCCCCATCCCTAACTTTTGCACTGACTTTGCCGATGTCTTCTCTGAGAAGACCTATAACCAACTACCCCCCCATAGAACTTTTGATCATGCCATTGATCTCAAGGACACCTTCATTCCAAAAATCGCCAAGGTCTACCCCCTCAATCCTGCTGAAAAGGAAGCTTGCAAAGCCTTTGTTGAAGAGCACCTCAAAACTGGTCGCATCACCCCCTCAAAATCCCCCCAAGCTGCCCCATTCTTCTTTGTCCCAAAGAAGGATGGAACCCTACATCTGTAACAACCCAAACAAAGGCCAAGGACGACGTGTCCAAGGCCAATGTCCTGGCTGGAGGAGGAGGGTACTTTACCCAAGGCTTGTGCTCCAACCCTTATGAGGGGAAAGAACAGAAGAGAACTTGG
>JBBPLM010000659.1:0-10412 GCA_038089795.1 Pulchroboletus neoregius | reverse complement strand
TATTCATTCTGAAGCACGTTACTTTTTAGCCATGTGATCTATCCGATGTGCAATTAGTCGACGGGAGTGTCTATTCGTGTCCTGGCATGTGCTCGATCCCAAGGTAGTTTCTTCTCTTATGATAATGTTGCTGATTGCACGAGCTTATCTCACTTGAAGCGATGTTGACCATTCCCTCCATCAATGCGATTCCCGATTCTGTTCTATTCAGTGTCAGTTGTGTAAACGGCTGTGTGCGGACCAAGACCACATGCATGGTCTTGATTCTGATGCGATCCATCTATGCGGGTGCGTATATTGTCGAATCGGTGGTCACGTTCGCGCCTGATGAAAGCACTGCAGACAAGAACATTTGTGTACCGCCTTTTGTGCTGCCCCAGGAATATGCGAGATTGAAACGGCGCCGCACTCAATTGAGGCGACGTTTACGGGCAGAAATGAAACGTTTCAGTACACCAAGGTATGTCACTGTCCGGTCTCGAATGTAACTTTTTGATTCTCATGGTACTTATAGTATTCGCAAGGTTTGTTTGAGTTCTTGTGTACTTCCCGCATCGGGCTGACGTTGACAGTTGCGAAACGCTTGAAATGCACCAAATCGATCCCGCCGGGCGCAACGAAGCACAAGGGACCTCACAACCACAGCCTGGACAAGAAAGTCGTCCATTTTTGCGAAACGAAGTATGATTGTCGACAATCTTTACATGCTTTCTTGCCTTACAATCCTTTAGATGCGACAATTGCGGTTACTTTTGCACGTTACCTCTTGGTATGTTCCACACGCAGACCTAGGATTCTACCGAGCGCTAACGACTTGCTCAAAGGCCATCCACAACAAGAGCATGAGACACGCCATGGATCCATGTCACGTGCCCGTTGGACTATAGACGGACCAGACGACATACCACTGGAGATCGAAGGGCGCAAGTTCTCCACCAACGACGAGGGGGCACCGATGATGTGTAACCTCGTTTGCTCGGCGATGGGACGGCACGTCCACATTGACTATTGTCGCGCGCGTGATGAGGCGGCGTGTACTGGCAACGAGGAGCTGCAACACCTCACGAAGAGATTACACCCTAATCCCGATCGAGCAAAGGACCTGCTCACGCACAATCTGTTCTGGAAGCGGACCGGTGAGTGATATTTACGCTGATTAATGGTCTATCTGAATTGCCCTGGACAGGTTTCAAGGACCCGTACTCGAGAGAAGAGCAAGCTAACTTTGGGAAATGGTACGCTTTCGTTCGAGTTATTCTTCGATGATCGGTGGTTGACACACGTTGACAGTGATGCCATGTGTGGAGGTATGCGAGTCTCGCATGTGGTTGTGCAACTGGGGGGTTGTCTCACGACATGATTGATAGGTCCCGATCACACGGTTGCTGGCGGTGGTGCAGCTATACCTTCTTACTGTGTCTTGCCCCTTTTCCATGCGCCGTTGAATCCCAACACCGCCCCCGCGGGAGTGGGTTACGTTTCGCAGGACGGACATCAATTTTCTTGCAGGAATCCAGTGGTGATGCAACAAGCCTTCCATGTGTGAGTCCATCCATCCGCATCCGCACGTGTGGCCACAGATATTGACTTGATTTGATAGTATCTTTGTCGCTGATCGGTAGGCCCCCTTTCATCTCATCTAGGGTAGATGTATTGACTATAATCCTCATAATAGTTCCAGTTCAATGAGTTGGGATGATCGAAAGCCGCTCCCGAATACACCAGCGACTGCTCGAATCAGTGCTTGCTCAAACAATCGATATGGCGCTGTTCTTTCGTCACTTCACAGTTTCTGGACAGCACGTGCAGCGGCAATTGCAAGTTCTAATACCGCCCGAAGGGACGCATACAGTGTGCTCTTGTTCGACCGTGATGTCACAACACCGATCGTGCATGATTTCGCAAGCACACCAGATCAGTTATTGGACAGTCTGCTTGGTTTTGGTACCGGGCGCGGCACCAAATTCGCTGTCGCAATTCAACAAGCGCAAGCGATTATGGAGCAAAGCTGGAGCACAGAAAGGTAAAGCTCACATCTCCGTTCACCCCCATCCCTTCAACAGCAGAATAATGCTCCAGATCCCCGGTCATCATCTTCCTGTCAGACGGCGAATGTGCTATTGAAGACGACGTCATGCAAGATCTGTGCCGTACGGCCGTCCGACTTGGGTAAGCGTTGCCATATACGTACTGTGCATTGTTCGAACTAACCTGCATTCTCTGGTGAACGCAGAAAGGCGGTCTCTTTCCATACTGTGTCGTTCGGCTCAGATGTTTATTCGACGTACCTGCGTCGCATGGCTGACATTGCGCGCGATGCGCAGAACAATGCGCCAAGGGATCCACTCGCGTTGGCCGCCGCGACTATCCTGTCGTCGTATACGCGAGCGCTCGACACGGTGCGTACGCGTGTCTTGTCGTTCCTAGTTTCCTGAGTTACATGTTTCCTAACCGACTGTTGCTTCGCACCACGCTAGGTCCAACTCGCAGAGACGTTCCTGGGTATTGCAGAGTCGTTGAGGAAGCCAAGAGGGGCCCTGATGCATTGAGGTGCCATGTAGTCGTGTTTGTGACGTTGACGTTTTACGTCTCAGTGTTGTAAGATAGAGTTGCAGGTTTTGATGGTACGTATTTTTGAGCCCACAAACATCACAGCACCGGTTCCAAGAATTACCACGCCAGGTAAAACCATACAGCAATCCTGCGCTGTTGGCGAAACAGAAGGATGGGTCAGTATCATGTCAGAGTGGGCAAACGTTTGGTTGTCTTCGCGAACGAACGCAAGAACTAACGCAAGTTTAGTTTGTACAAGCATAACAAAGTTAAACCCATGGAACGAGACACAGTTACCGCATAGGCAAATAAATATCACTTTCCATTATATACCATCATTCCGCTCTCGACACCGGTTCCAGAAGTCCTCGCTCAAACCTGACGTGCACCATCGCTAACCACCTCCAACTGAATTGCCTCCGTGTCAATGTCCTCCTGGTCCGCTTGCATGATCTGATCCTGCGCCGGGGCGACTTCCGCAAATGCAATCGCAGATACAGCCGCATTTTCACTGGCAATGGTTTGGGACAACACACCGAATCCGGTGTCAATCCCCTGCCAGCGGCCACGGGAATCACGGTCATACAACTCTCGCACGCTGATGATGAACCGAGGCATCAGGGGGTATAGAGCCAGAGCAGAAATCATGCTCAGGATGATCGCCGAATCGTTGTTGATTGTAGTCCCATCCTGGATGATACCGACGAGATTGTAAAACAAGTTCCTAGAAGGGGAAAACATTGGAGTGGTTAGAAGTAAGATGGGTGGGAGGACATGATGGCGAGGAATGGAAAGAGAGACGTACGCGACGAAATACAGGACTCCATCCCTTGCAAAAAGTTTCAAGTACCGATTAGGCTGCCACTGCTTCGTTGCTTTGTACATCCTGATCGAGTCCTTCAACGTTTGAATGATAGCGAGAAGAAATAGCATAACACCAAGAATAAATCGTGGAATCGTTAAAGAGTATGCGTAGAGGGCCCATGAGACGTCCACTGCGACACTGCAAACAGTGAAATCCTGAATCGTGACAACCGTGACTAGTGAAGAGGTCACCGGAGTAGATTCATTTCTTTGAGATTGCATTGACACTACTGATTTATCTTGAGAGCGTACCTGACATGTAGGTATCAGGATTGTTGTATATTGCCGCAATAATGATTGAGATGGCAGTTTGCACCACGTAGATCAATAGGAGCATGGAAAGGATTTGTCTGGATCGATTCCACATTGCGTAAACACGTAAAATCATCATCACTATGATTCAAATTCACCGGGACGGGTCGAATTGGGAGGTATGGTAACTCACGATCAGCAGTGGCAAGAAACACTGGAAGTGTCCACGTAACCACCAGAATGAGTCCAGTACCTTTGGAATATCTATGCTCGATTTTGGTGTTGTATAGACTTTGAATTACTATGCTTACACCTATTCGATCGTTAACGCTATCATTCATCTGATTGGGGGATTTGGATGCCTACGTCTGCCGGAACACAACTCTCAGTCATAGATCAGATATAAAGCGGAGAAACTGACTTTCACAGGGCCAGGTACAAAGGAAGTACCGGCTGTGGATATGCTTGATCAGCCTGAATCGGATGAACCTTAATTTGCAGTATTGAACATACTGAGTGCGTTGAGACTTGAGGACCGGATCAGGTCAACTATGTGATCCAAGATGAATCATGATGGCTTTAGACCTACAGAATCCAACAAAGACCAGTATAGCGAATCTACGTTCATTAGAGCTGTCAGTTCAGAACAACACGCAGTAACCATGAGGCGTTATACATACAAGGAAAAACATGGTAGATCCCCAGGTCCAACGCCTGCGCTGTGACAATGTGAGGGACATAGTACTGCTTGATAGTTGTCATGGCAATACCCAAACATAGTCTATCTTGTAAATTGTTAGCAATGGAACAAGAGGTGGAGAGAAAGCCAAGATACCTCTCTCGAAAAGGTAAGGACTACAGCATGATGGTTACCCTAAAACGAAACGAAGAGTGGGCAGAAAAGCACGCACTATAATCATATCCGACTGCGCTGACTGCCATGACTGCACTGGTCCATGAGATCAATCATTGGATGAAGTAGTCGTGAGGGGCCGTACTCCCTATGTAGTTATTGAGCTGTAGAAGCTCCAAAGTGGACTGTAGATCGGAAGACATGATGCGTATAAGACAACGCTTCGATCAACAGTGACCGTATTAAAAGCTGAGAGAGTGAGCGAGGATAGGGTGGAATCACCTTGTAAGGTACTTATACAGATATGGTGACGGCACTTACTTATATCTTCTGCCGGGTACCTTTACTATTTACGTACTTCATGAGAAGACGGCCATCATAGCGCTCCACCCAAGGCGATGCAGAATTTCAAAGAGAGCGGGTGCAAGGTGGGTCTGCGTTAGCGTAACATGATGAAACCCTACTGGGTGAGCCTGACAGCCTGAGTGGAATCTCTAAGACAACTTGCCCATGCAAGCAATTTCTCGCTCATCTTGGTTTCTGGAAGTGATAACCCTGATGCCGTCGCGACCACTGGGAGTGCATCCGCGTGAAACACTCCTTTCATGCGGCTTGGCTGATCAGCACTAGTACTTCTTGCCCGCTCGCAGCCAGAGATACAACTTACGAGTGGGATCACAGTATATCCTGGCTCCTACCAGCTTGCCATTACCACACCACCAGGCTGGTGAGTACTCGGAACACAGGTCTGTCCACGCGAGCTCGTCATCAGCCTGGTAGCCAGTACGAGAATGAAATGACCGTAGGACTCGGAGACCCTACTGGATGCAGGCCACATATCACCCACGGAGGCGATGGCGAATACCGTGTATCCGTCAGCGGAATCATGATGATACTGACCATGAAGCCACGAAGATGCGGTGCAGAGCTGTAGTGGGACGGTAGAGAACCTGGACGTCATCATATGCGACCTCTCTCCGCATAACACACGTCCTCTGGTGCCCACACTCAATCCGCCGACGTTTGGCAAGTATGCTGCGTACCATTTTTCGCTCGCCTTCCAATGCATGGTTAACATCGGCGTGCGAGGGCGTGAGCTGATCCAGAGCCGACGGTCGTGCAAGCTGGGGCCCATATGATGTTGTTGGCTGTATCCTCGAAGCTTAGTTAGTGAACAAGGGGAACCCGTTGGGGTTGGTCGGAGCTCCAGCGCCATGTATTGAATGTCCCCGCACTGGCAGTACAGGCGGATTTGGAGTCGCGGCTGTGTACGCAGTACAGTAAGGTTTACACCCTAAGATAGGTCGCTGGTCTTTAAATTGGACCTCTGGAAACGGGCTCCTATCCTTTAGTTCCCCAACTTCCCATTGAACACGAGTACTTTATCGCAGTATTCTTTGCACAGGAACATCGCGAGAAGCACTCGGTCCAACTAGGAAGATCCTCGTCGCCCAGTAAGTCCATGTTTCATACAGGCTACAGCATGTAGTACCCCATGACAACATCGTGACCAACCTCGTGGTCTTCTTTTAAGACCATCCCAAGGCGCCACAAGGTTGTCGGTGGCCCACAATGGATCCATCATACTATAGACCTCCCAACCTTTTTGGCGACGACTCCGACTCCGACGGGTACGTTCCCAGCAGGCTCGACAAGGGCAAACGAAAAGCAGATGGTACGTTTGGTAAATCAACCCATCATCAGAGACTGAGTCAGGTGGCGCTTTTAGAGCCTCTGGCTGAAAATGAGGAAGTCGCCTCCCATTACCGAAATCCTTATCACCTCCGCTCTCAAGTTAAAGATGTCTCCTCTTCAGACTCGGACATCGATTCTGAGTCTACGCCTTCCCCACCGTTGATATCTATTGATGCACACCCTATCACGGATGACGCTGTCTCTGATGGCAATGAAAGTCTATACCAGTCTGTCAACGAAGAAAACTCATCGGATGATCAGGTGTGTTCATTCAACTCAACTCCAGGTGGAATTTCAGGTTCGATTTTGGATCGGCAGATGGATGTAGACGCTGCACCTCTCCAACGCGATGAATTTGACTTGGCATATTCAATCAGAGGCATGTATCGCATCCTCGACCTTATCTCTGAGCAAGGCAGTGGTGGTCTTGGTGAGTATCCCACTCGAACCGGCGCAGTTGAATTTCCAATTATTGATCTTGTATCAGTCGATAAGATCATCATATCTCAAAATTCACTCAAGGCATTCATAAATAGCATCTGTCCGGGTGCATACGCATCGATGACCAAAGTCAACTTCAAGACTCTTGACAAGTATGTCATCAAACCTGTCGGTGTCTACGGGAGCAAAGAGGAAATTATCCGATTCCTCTTTCAGCTTGGCGCCATCGATGAAACCATGTGTGTCATCCCTCTGGGACTGATCATGCTCCATACAATTAACACCCTATTTGACAGTGCGGCACAGCTTCTCGTTGAATTTGATACGCATGTACGTACAGGACCAGCCCTCCGTTCAGGCTTGTACATCGTCACAACAAAAACTGAGAGTTCTCATCAAATATTCGTTCTTTATTGGCCCGAGCAAACAACTTGGGACGATTCAGCAACACCTTCCGTTCGTCGTAATCGCATCACGTTTATGAGGTTCGTCCAAATTATGCCAGTTTAAGACGTCCAACGCTGAGATTATCGCACACAGGTACCTAACAAAGATGTGCGATCAAGTCGTGTCTCTGATCTCATCCGAACATGCACAAACCATCCTTTGGAGTGAGGAAGATGACGAAAACGAAGATAATATGAATATGCTCGATGTCGACCAGGACGAGTCGGATCGAATGTTCACATTCGAAGTTGCACAAACCAACGAGCAGGAAGAGTCGGTGACTGTTCGTGAGGGCTTCAAGGTCAATCCATTTTGTGCACTGGGGTTCTCCTGGCTGATAAACTTGGTATATGGCATTATATTTTCAGGCTGTTTCACAGGTGATTGCACTTCCTGAAGGACTCAGTGAAGAACCGGATCCAATGAACCCTGCGCCGATCACACCGTTTTTACTCTTTGGTGAGACGACGCAGGGATTCATTACAGTGGAACACCGAGAGGCGAGGGTCATGCAAGAAACCTTCAAATCACGAACGATTGAGGTTTTACAACTCGAAGCACTTTTGTGAGTACACGTTTGTGTTTGCGGGGATCACACCCTCATTACCCGTCTTCTTGGGTCGACAGGACGTCCGACCGCCTCCGCCTCAACGAGAAGCTGGATGATGAGTCATTAAGAATTTTGGTTCGTTCCGGGCTCGAGAAGCGATTTTCGCAGCAAAGTAGGCAATGGAATGATGATTTCAATGCCATTCGAAACATGTCAGACGCTCGCGTCAAGTCGGAGACTGGGAATTTGTCAGCGAGATTGCGAACGGAGCTACCCGCGCTAGAAAGGTCGTTATTCGAAGCGATTTTAGATGAAGTGTTGCGGTTATATCCGTGAGTACAGGTCGTTTTGGCTTGCATTGTTTGTATGCTCACTCCAGGAAATGTTAGATGCTTTGATCGAGGAGCGTTCGCTTATCATGGGGATGATGGAGGGAAGAAGTTTGTGGACAATCCGGGTGTGTGATGTTTCGCTTTGAGAATTGAAGTGAATTCATATTGAACCGTGTTGCCTCAGAACCCCTCTCCAAGTTCTTGGCGTTATATCCAAAGGCAAATGCCAAAATCGAGCAGCAGCTAAGCAAAGACTTTCAGAATATCTCTGACCAGGATTTTAGAATTGCCAAGGATCATATTTGCGTGTTCAAGGAACTGGTTCCCCTCTTGCAGAAGAAACATGTGAAACTGGATAAGCAAACAAGCTTGCAGATCTTGGAGGCCGTATTGGAGGGGGACGTCGAGCAGGCCAAGGCAATTGTGACAGGGAATAGCGGGACTCTCAAACAAAACAATATGAAACCGACGGCGTGGGCTGCTAGTATCCGATGGGCGTGGAGGACGTTTTCGTCAGGGGGGAGCGACATGGAAAGCTTAGTGGGCGGCCTCATTCGCCGCGCGACGGATGCGGCATTACAGATCTCCGACAGTCAGTTTTTGAGTCAGTTGGACGAGGGCGCAGAGCAGTATGCGCAACGTATTCCACGATTCAGGGATTGGGCGGACAGGGCAAAAGAGAAGGCATTTGACTATCTGGAGGTCACCATTATGAGGACGCTAAAGAAACTCACACCCGCAGTGCAGAGGACAGAAGAACAAGAGTGCGTTGAGCGGATCAAGCACGAGCATGCGAAAAGGGCGGAGGAAGAGCAGGACAAGCTGAGAGTGGATCTGATCAAACATGTGAATGGTTTGTCTACAAAATCTATATACTCGTGCGTCTCCGGGCGGTGCATGGTGGTCGGTCGTAATCAGGCTGACGTCGTCAATCGTAGACATACGTTGTCCATCGATAAAGCAGAGGAGCATCGAAAGGAGCGGTCCTACTATGGTAAGCAGTAGCTTCGTGGATATGACTCGTGAATGCCATTTAACTGTATCATAGTAGTTTTAGGTTCTTCAACATCGTATCGGATCTCGGGTTCGCGGGCGTCGCAACAAGAGCCAATGGCAATTTATACAGTACATCTGATGAATCTAACAGCAGAGGATCAACACGAGTTGCAACTGAACTCAAGTGCGATTCCTTCACCGCGCTTTAAGTTTAATCATACGTTCACATTGCCGTTGGGCTATTCCGTGGTGTACGTTCTAGTCCCTCCGCTTGATTTATGCAACTGCGCTGAACCCTCTCTTTCGAGCAGACGAGCGCAGTTGCTTGAAGGAGAGAAACTCTTGCTAGTCGTTGCAGACCGTGCAGGAAACTTGAATGTCTATCACGAGGTACTCGCGGGTATGGATGGGGCGATTGCGCGTGGCCGCGGAAAGCTACTCAATCGTGAAAAAATCGGGCAGAAGTTTCTGTTAGCGTACGACGAGTCAAAGAAGATGCTGGCCATCGTGTCATCAGACAAGGTACGTGTCCACTTACGTTACAGTGGTCACGTTAGTTTACCACTTACTTGGTTACAGTTACTATTACACATTTTCGTGTTCGACGACACGCGCGGGTTTCAGGCTTCGGGGAGCGCAATCAACTTGCATTCGTGGTACAGTGAGGCGTTGTCTATCCATCATGCATGCTTTGTGAGCGGGAGCGAAGAATTGGTGTTGGTTGATTCGCAAGCGCAGGCGAGGGTGTTTTCTCTGGTGACCCTCCAATTTCGGTGCGTTTGATCTTATTTCCTGTATTTCACGTGAATTTTGCTGATAGGGATGGGGATGACTAGGCCTGCCACACTACATCTCGACCAGGTGCCCTATAGTGTGGGCTCGACGCCCGATGGTGCTTGTCTGCTCGTCGCACAAGCACGGGGGAGCAATTTAGTCATGACAGCATATCACTGGAGTACATTTGGCTCCACGGAGGGAACTCAGCTCGACTTGGGCCCGATTTCCGTCCAGAACGGTCCTGTTGTCACGTCGTTGATCAACCGAACGGCGGTACACGTCATCATGCTTAATTTTGAGGCACGCGCATGCCAATCGCATGCATTGGATATCACTCGCAAAGTGACCGAGTTTACCTTCAAGCAAAAGGGCGCGCGCGGTTCGTCTGCACGACACGGGGCGGGGGCTGGGAATGTGACCGCACACAACTGTCTTATCGACTGCCACGCCGAAGTCTGGACTCGTTTCCCGGTCTTGCCAGCAGTTCAGCGTGAAACGATCTCCTCGTCGAGTCTCCGCAGCGCGCGGACCCTCGTGTTTGTGACAGATCGTGATTATCCGCGGTATGCCCCGCATTTCGCGGACATGATCCTTACGTTTGAGAAGGCGACCAAAAAACCAACAGGGGACGTGCTCAGATCGATTCAAGTCA
>JBBPLM010000654.1:0-10472 GCA_038089795.1 Pulchroboletus neoregius | reverse complement strand
TGTCCACGGTGTGTGCTACTTCGTCGTCCTGTCTTGATCTTTAGGTCACGCCTGCGCTCTAGGACCTAGCAGCAAACCCTCACCATGCCAGTGCACAGTCCCTCTGCGAAGAAGTCGAGGACATCGTCTGGTCGAAACAGTTCTTGGGAAAGATACACAGAGCCGACGGTTTCTTCAAGGAGCGCGTGTCCATGAGGGCATCGACATGTGTTAGTCATTTCTTTTTGTTTAATATTCCTGCGATCACGCTTCCAATGCCTCTACTTGTTTGTTTCCTAGCGGGCTTGACGCTAGAGAGAGCTAGGCTGAGGGCTGACCCGATCTATGAGCGCCTGCCCCGAGCGGTAAGCAGTTGATTCTGGACTAACTACGAGCATTCAACACAAGGCTAATAACCTGCGACTAGGACGAGGTCCCAAACCTATGTCCCGGTCTCACCGCCACAACCAAGGTCGTAGGTACTCCGCCAGGACGTTGATCTCGAAAGGCAATACGGGTCTCAAAGTGTTAAATGACGATGACGCGCTGTACTAAAACCCGGAGGAGTTTCCTTTCACCCGAGAGGGTGCGGAGCCTATTAGTTCTTCGCAACTTCCCTACTTTTCGTTTGACATGGTCGTCTCTCATCTATTGCTGTTCACCTGCTTTTTTTCGTCTTCTTAGCCCTGGTCGTTTCTTTCTTTGTTGCAGCCGAGCTCGAAACCATGTCGGCGCATCCCGCCACGACACATGGTCACGGGGTAGAGGAGAACACGGCGTGCACATCAGGTCTTTCATCGTACCCAACTCGGTCAAAGGTGGCTGGGCTAGGAACACGAACCTGGCTAGTTTCCTTGACATCGGTAGGTTTTTCTCCAAGTACACATCGGTGTCCATGTAGATGCCAACGCTAGTCCCTGATGGTAGTGAATAATTTCAAATGTGATTGTCCTAGCAAGGATATGCTTCCTTGCGGACGACCAATCCCAGTGATCAAGCCACAACGAGCGTGATCCGAATCAGATGAAGATCTGGTTTAGGGAGACTGATCACACAGACCTCCGAACCCTTCGCGGTTCGTGCCGGGCGACCTTGAGGGTCTCAGGTGATAGTTAGCGCCCATGCCGCATTGCAACCGCATTCGGTTCCTAACCTCATACGCCTGCCTCTCTCTCTTCCCAGTTATTGTATATTCAGTTACAGCACCTTGAATACACTCAATCCAGACTAAAGTATGGATCCAATTGTGTATGTATATCTGTTACTCGCTTGGAATGTGCTGAATATGGTTTTAGGGCGAAAACGGTCACCATCAAAGGTGCGCTCACAACACTACACTTTCTGTTGCGTGCGAGTTAGCTTTCTTCCAGATATCGAACTTTCCACCCAAGGTCGGAATAGAATCAAGAGTCTGACTGCGAGACGATACTGCGCCCAGTTTTCCGTGGGCAATGTCACACGGTCGACAAACACGGCCAAGGAGAAAAGGAATCGCACTTCTTGGGACGCGAATTTGTTTTTGTTCGTACATGTCTTTTACTTTAGGTCAGGGATCTGAATATTGTCAGCGACGGGGACGATGGGTCCGTCCTACTCGTCAAGGTTTACCAGAAGCACCACGGTCCATATAGACGGGATGAACTCGTTGGAAGTCTCACCCATACGATCGGGGAGGTAACAAGGAAACTGAACAATGGCGGTACGAGGAACCTCTGTATGACGTGTTCTACTGACGCGATTTCTGCGATCAAAGTGGTCGAAGAACCTCTTCGCAAGGATACCTCCGATGGACCCGATCTTTCGGGGATCACGATCAAGTTTGCGTTCGCTGCTATCTTACGCGAGGGCCCTAACGCAGACGAGCTTCAAGCTGCCGACGCTGTCACCAAGACGACCGAAGCGGTCAGGCCACTCGATTCCACGCCCCCAGCTGTTGAGCTCCTAGGCTCGGCGGTCGATGCTGGCACAAGCGTCGTGACCGAGGTACAGACGTTCGAGACAACGTGGAACGTTCTGTTGAAGAGGATGGAGCTGTTTAACAAGATTGTGGCTGACGTCGCAGCGGTATTTCATCTTCATCGTCTTGATTACCTCAGTGTCTGAACGCGAGATAGATCCACCCGTATACGTCGTTGGCTTGGTCTGTTATATCAGCTGCGAATCAGGTCTGTCCTTCGCTTACTATTCGTACTATCACTGATCGCTGGCGATGATGCACACAGGTGCTCATAAACCAGAAGGATCGTGACGACAAAATCATTCACTTAGCAGGAACGATGAGCGACGTCTTCGCGTTCGTTCACGATGCCGAGCCCTTGAAGGCGATCAAGTCGCAGATGAAGACGATGACGCTTGTTATCCAGCAAGTGACGGAGTGTGGTTACTTCATCACCGAATACACCAAGCAAATGAGCTTCTGTCAGTTGTCGCCGGCTTCATCATATCTGCCACTGATTTCCGTGTCTAGGGATTCGGACGGCGAAATACACGATCTCTGACATTGATACAAGGATCACAGCTTACGAGAACAAGTTGCAAGAACTCAAAACAGCATTCTTGGAGGGCGTCGCACTCCAGACAGGGATCACTGTCGTTCATATGATGAACGTGGTGGAGCACATCGGTAAGTGTGACCCCGTTGGACCACGGTCAAATGTTCATGGTTGTGCAACATACCTGAACGACATGCCATATGCGCTCGGGGCTAGGTATGTGCGGGAGAAGGGGTGTCTGCCAGGGACGCGCGAGTCCGTCATCCAGGACCTTTGTGACATTCTGAACGATCCCGCCGAAGATGCCCCGGGAGTATGCCTTCTCACCGGCGTCGCTGGATCGGGCAAGTCTGCGGTGGCTCACTCGATCGCTCGACTGTATGATGGGCAAAAGAGGCTAGGCTCATCGTATTGCTTCGCCAGTACTGATGTCGCACGGCGGAATCCACAAAATCTTTTCAGTACTATCGCGCGCGACCTCTCTGGCCATGATCCGCAGTACAAGTCCGCCCTATGGGGGGTCGTGAAAGACAATCGAGCGTTGCGTGGGTCGACATCTCCCTCTGAGCAGGTGGAGCAATTCATCATCGAACCTAGCAAGCGCCTCGACCCTATCGGGCCGTTGGTGATCATCATCGATGCCCTCGACGAAAGCGGCGATCAAGGCAGCCGCCGGCAACTTTTACAAGCCATTTCCAAGCAAGTCGCTGAAAACACACTACCGAACAACCTTCGCTTCCTCATCACGGCTCGCCCGGAAAGCGACATCCTCGCCGCGCTTCCATCCGGCTCGCACTTAGTGCATAAACGGATGGGTGACATCCCTGAGGAGATCGTTGACGGAGATATCAAGAAGTTCATCCATCATTCCCTTTATCAGTATCCTGAACTCGAATTGTCTTGGCCCAACGAGGAGTGGTGTCGACTACTCGTCCGTCATTCACAGCGTCTATTCCAGTGGGCTGCCACAGCGTGCAACTTCGTTCAAGGGATTGGTGCCATTGGACTCAATCCCTCCAAGCGGCTCAAGATACTCTTGCAAAGCGACAGCCGTGCCTCCGTTCGACCCCTAGATGAGCTGTACCGGACTATACTACTTCAACTGTTTACATTTGGTGACGCTCGACGATCGTTTCAAGAGGTGATGGCCATCTTACTTGCGCTCAAGGAGCCATTGTCTCTTACTTCCCTTTCCACTCTCTTCGACTCCGAGTCGGATGAGCTGAATGTGCGAGATATCATCAAACCCATGGGGTCGCTGCTGGACGGCGTTCTTGATGAAGAGAAACCCATCCGCCCCCTTCATACCTCATTCCGTGACTTCCTACTTGACGAAGCTCGCAGTGCAGCCTTCCATGTCCGCATCCTACCCCGCCTCTCCCTGTCTCTTGGACGAGCATTGCTAGCTTCCATGCGAGATATGCTCAAGTTCAACATCTGTGACCTCAAGGACTCTCGACTTCGTAACAGTGCTGTCCCTAACCTGAGTGATCAGGTGAACAAGGCCATTTCCCCCCACCTATCCTACTCATGCCAATAGTGGATGGACCACCTGCAACATGCCAATTGTACACCAGAGTTGTTGGATGAGGTCACCCTCTTCTTCAGGGACTTCTTCCCCTACTGGCTTGAAGTCATCAGCCTCCTCTCCCTCTCCTCCCCACTGTCATCCATCCTGTCTGCCCTAGAGACCTGCACCATCCTAAGTACCTGGGCCAAGGTAAGACCAAGCATGATGAGAAGTAGTTTATACTGACTAATATTGTACTAGGGCCAAGAAATTGCCAGTCTAGCATCAGAGGGATCCCAATTCATTCAAGTGTTTGCTCCTGTCCTCAGAGAGTCTACCTCCCACCTGTATCTATCAGCCATGCCCCAGACTCCTTCCAGCTCTCCACTCTGTAGACTCTGGGTTGACCACCTCCAAAAGCATACCTCAATCTCCTCTGGGCATCCAGGTGGTTGGCCAGCAGAGGTTCATGCCTTGGAGGGGCACACAGACACTGTCAGCTCTGTTGCTTATTCACCTGATGGCAGCCATATTGTCTCTGGCTCTTTGGACAACACCATTAGGGTTTGGAATGCAACCACTGGTCAATGTGTGGCAGGTCCATCTGAGGGGCACACAACTTGGGTCACCTCTGTTGCCTATTCACCTGATGGGAGCTACATTGTCTCTGGCTCTAAGGACAAGACCATTAGGGTGTGGAATGCAACCACTGGTCAATGTGTGGCAGGTCCACTCCAGGGGCACATAGGTCCTGTCACTTCTATTGCCTATTCACCTGATGGCAGCCATATTGTCTCTGGCTCTTGGGATAAGACCATTAGGGTTTGGAATGCAACCACTGGTCAGTGTGTAGCAGGTCCATCTGAGGGGCACATCAATTGGGTCACCTCTGTTGCCTATTCACCTGATGGGAGCTATGTTGTCTCTGGCTCTTTGGACAACACCATTAGGGTTTGGAGTGCAACCACTGGTCAGTGTGTGGCAGGTCCATTCCAGGGGCACACAAGTCAGATCAACTCTGTTGCCTATTCACCTAGTGGCAGCCACATTGTCTCTGGCTCTGCAGACAACACCATTAGGATTTGGAATGCAACCACTGGTCAATGTGTGGCAGGTCCATTTGAATGACACACAAGTTGGGTCACTTCTGTTGCCTATTCACCTGATGGCAGGCATATTGCCTCTGGCTCTCAGGACAAAACCATCAGGGTTTGGAATGCAGTTACTGGTCAGTGTGTGGCAGGTCCATTTGAGGGGTACACAGAAGCTGTTAACTCTGTTGCTTATTCACCTGATGGCAGGCATATTGTCTCTGGCTCTTGGGACAAGACCATTAGGATTTGGAGTGCAACCACTGGTCAATGCATAGCAGGTCCACTCAAGGACCATATAGACTATGTCAGGTCTGTTGTCTATTCACCTGATGGAAGGCATATTGTCTCTGGCTCTTGGAACAAGACCATTAGGATTTGGAATGCAACCACTGGTCAGTGTGTGGCAGGTCTATTTCAGGGACATGCAGCTGGTGTTACTTATGTTGCCTATTCACCTGATAGTATTGGAATCTAACGATCCCAATGACGCAGGGGCAAGAGGGAGAGAGTCTGGTAGGAGGTCTATCCAGACTATAGAGTGATGGTTTGATAATCAAGATAGCAATATATGCTAGTAGACAGTGTTGAGTCTACACTCAACACTGGAGGTGGCAAGTGATGAACAGAGAGTGTGAAGTCTGTTAAGCTGTAGAAGCTGTAACACTGTTCTGTAGAGTTGGGTTGTTATTCTCTTATATGACAGGCTGAAGGCCTGTCCTTTATATACTGAACCTGTTAAGGTTCAAGAGGAGCTCAAACTCTACAAAGAGATAAGAGCTATAACTGCCATAGGCTAGTTATCTATAGTATACTAAATATAGTGTTCTATATATGTTATCACTGATATAACTCGGATATGAGTCACTATGAATCACTGTGAGTCAGATAAGCTAAAGATAGCTATCTCCTTATCTATAAGTAATATGAATAGCGTGATAGACTGGACTTCATCCCGGGTCTAGAATCATGATCAGAAATAGAATATCTGAAAATAGAAATCATGATTCTCAACACTCCTCCTTGCTGTTCATGTTATGAATAGTTGATGGGATGGAGAGCATTTCTTCCAGGTGTAAACTTCAGTGTGACAAGAATGTTTTGTGAAGGTGTTGGCAGATTGCTGACTGATGTGGGGACTAGTATCGTTTGGCTTCTCCAAACTCTACCACTTCAACAAATGTAATGGTGTGTATGGGCATGTTGGATATGCCTTTTCTTGTGCTAAATATAAAATGAGGAATATGGCGCCTTTGGTGATTGATGCATAATGATAGAGGATCAAGTGAGAATCCCAAGTCTTTATAGACATTGTGGATCTCTTGTAACTGCTTTGCAGTCTTGATCATACCATGATATTCCGTTTCTGTGGAAGAAAGTCTAATCTTCTTTTGTTGCCTAGATAGCCAGGAAATGGTGCTGTTTGCTAAGAAGATGGCATAACCAGTGGTGGAACGAGATGTTTTGAGAACACCAAGTTGATCCATATCAGGGTTAGCCTTATGAGGCCAATTTTGTATCTCCTGATGCAAAATGCTTGTATGCAGAAGTCTGTAGTAGATGATGGACAGCACATGGAGCGCGTTGTTCTGCAAGTGTTCCTTTGGATAGGTTGTTCCTAGCATGCTGTGTGACAATGATCAAATTGACCAATTGTGAGCGACTTCAAGAAGTTGGAGTTGACATTGCATCTTTATTTCATCTCAGATTGTTTCTGGTAGGATTTTGGAGTAGAGACTTCTGCACATTTCTCTTGACCAAAATGTTGATATTTTGTTCTTTGCGTAGCAGGTTTGATCAAGAGTAAAATGGTGTAGATGTTGATATCTCTTGTGATCCATATACCTAGATGCTGCCATCAAGAGAGAAGGTAAAACCATCTCATTGGAGTAATCATAAAGACTGAAACCAATGGTTGGTATTTGGAGATAAGGCAGATGCCTGTATCACCAAAACTTCATTCTTGATTGTGTCTGTGATCCCATCACTTCATGAACTGCTTTGTGCATTCAAGAGATCGTGGTGTTGTGACTATTTATAAAAGTGTATCATCAATATAAATGAGGAGAGATATAATTATATCACCAGTGATAATGAGTTCCTGGTATTGGAATCTAACAATCCCAACAGCACAGGGGCAGGGGGAGTATGATGTCTGGTGGGAGACTCACCAAGACAATAGAGTGATGATTGATAGACAAGATAGCAAATGTGCTAGTGAATAGTGTTGAGTTGTAAACTCAAGAGTAGAGGTAGCAGGCAGTGGTAGAACAGGTGAAGAAACTGTTATTTAGACAGGCTGAAGGCCTGTCCTTATATACTGAACCTGATAAGGTTCAAGAGGAGCTCAAACTCTATGAAGAGATAAGAGTGATAACTGCCATAGGCTAGTTATGTATAGTACACTAAATATAGTGTTCTAAATATGTTATCACTGATATGACTCAGTATGAGTCACTGTGAGTCAGATAAGCTAAATATAGCTATCTCCCTATCTATGAGTAATATGAATAGCATCATAAGTCCAGGCCTTGTCCCGGGTCTAGAATCATGATCAGAAATAGAATATCTGAAGATAGAAATCATGATTCTCAACACCTGGGTCTGCGATGTAGCAGGTAGAAAATCTCCAGGGATTTGTGTGTGCAACTGCTGTGTTGCTTGCAGTGCAACTTGCACTAGACCATAGATGGTCTTTCTATGTTGACCTTGTTCTCCTGGCCTATGACTGATGAAAAGAATGTCTAGTTGTTCTATGTAGTTCTTCGTCCAGTTCTCTAATTAAGAAATATAGTCTTGATAAGATGCTTCAAGTTCCCAATCATGAAGTGCTGCTAGTAAGAGGAGTTGGTGCAAGGGTTTCGAATCTTGCAACTGGCGAGAATGTTTCATTGTCTATTCCGAAGACTTGAGTGAAGTAAATTCTTGTAGTGACGAAGCGAGTTGTCTTGCTTTTGTCAGATTTGACAGCATATACCCATCTCCCTTAGATGGGTTGATGACCCTTAGGTTGGTCTGTAAAAATCCAAAAAACTCTTCTCATGAAATAGACTTGGTTTCCTCTTTCATGACACTGTTCTGTTGTATCAGAATAATGAAGTTGATTGAAGTTGGTTCCACTTTCATCAGATAGTGGTGTTTGATCCACTATACATGATAGGTGTTCTTGGTCTTTTTCCTTGTTGATATGTAGCTGTGCTGGTTATGCAGGTTCAATCTGCATGGAGGATGACTCCTCCTGAATTGAATTCGGTTCCACCTGAATTGAATCCAGTTCCTCATTGAAGGTTCCTCTCAATGTGCACAGGTGATTGATCACCATATGTTTGTCTCTGGCAATACTCTGAGTGTGCAGGTCGAGTGGATGTCTCTTCGTTTAGTAGGAGGACAGAATGCTTTGCATGTCTCGTCATGATGATGTGATCGAGAGTGGCATTCTGTTAAGGATTCTCCAGGTTGTTGCCTGGGTGGTATCCAAGCAGGTGAAACAGCAACAGGTACTTGAAAGACTGTTATCTGGAGTATCTTTGGATGAAGAATCAGGTGAGTCAGTAACTTCTGCAGTGTTTGTATGCTGATGCCGATCTTTGATATGATTCTGAAGTCCAGTGTTTGGTTTATCTGTTGGATAGGAGGTCTGAAGACAGATGATGGGTGGTGTAATGTCCAACTATAATGAAGGTGGGAATCTCAGTTTCCCTAACTTCCATTCTTCTGGTGAAGTTTGTTCTGATGAGTACCTGTCATCAGATGGATTTTGTATTGGGGTTTGTTGACCAAAACCATTGTCAACTGATTGTAGAAATCTCAACATTTGGATCCTGTGTACAAGTTTTCAGTTGTGATGATTATCAGATGTTGTTGGAAAGCCTTCTAGATGTGGAATAATGGCAGGTTTAATGTGTCTTGACCTTTGAAACATAAAAGGAGAGAAACTTATCAGCATGGTACTTTGTAGGAATGTTGGCTCATCGGCTTTGTGGTGCTCAAAAGCAATAGCTTCTGGTATCTGGTTGTGGCCCATAAAGATCATCTCCTCAGCTGTAGGAGACAATGTGTCATGTATCTGCTCTGATGGAATAGAGAAAATAAGCACGAGTCCAAGTACTGTGGAGGGAACGAGTAGGTGGTATCTCCATTGAAAGAAATCAATGGGCGTATTCCTTGTGATGTTAATTCAGTGGATTGCGATGTTAATCATGCAGTTGTAGCTCAACAGCAGTCTGCATGAAAGGCAATGGCAAATCACATGATGAGCAATGCTCTGGTGAATCTCTCTGTATGACCATTTTGTTGGGTATGAGGAATCAAGGTCAGAGTGATATCTCTGGATGAGAAGAACACTTTGAGGTCTCAACCCAAAAAATCCCCTCCTCAGTCAGAACAAACAGAGGTGAGTGAGAGACCAGTAAAGGACTCAATCAGCCCAGGAAACCATGTGTCAAAGGAAAGCTGGAGAACTGCATCCTTGGAACGAATGAATCATAACAAGGGAAAAACCTAAAGAACATTACAATAAAAGAATAAAACAGGACCAGAAACCAAGGCCAATGGCCAGGTCAACCGTATATTCTTGAGAGTGTACAAGGCACAATTATGCATGCTCCCAAGAGCACATCCTTTGCAAGGAGCAAGAGAGGATGGTATGTGTTACAAATGGTATCCTTTTCCCCAATTTTTCCTTTCTTTTTTCATTCTCCACACGGTCAAACATTGACCTTTTCTTTGGACTTAGATGTTTTCTTGTGCAGCACTTACCTAAGTGCACAGACACTGTTTCATCTTATCTTGTTCATCTTATCTTTTTTGATCACATGACCTAGAGTCACGACCCTTTGGTCTAGCCCTTGCACAGCTTCTCTTTCACACATTCATCTCTGTCCTGTGCAAGGCAGTACCACTTCTTTTCTTCTCTTCCATTTGATGGCCTCACCTTGGCCTCATGGAATTCATGTCCATATGCTTCCATTGTATGGCAGAGCACGCCTTATGATTACCTTGCTGTAGTAATCTCTGCTGGTACCGGCCCTAAAGTACTTTACCCATTTGTAGCATCATATCAGTAGATCTGGTACAAACAGATGTACATACCTAGGTAGTATATAAAGGCCCAAAGCGCCAGCCAGAGAACTCAGTCAAGTTCTCTTGGTTTTCTCCCTTCATTGAGGACCAAGCAAGATAGATTCCAGCCTTATCTTACCTACCTTTCACTCCTCTGACTCTACGAGTACCATCCTTGTTTGTTGGTGTTTCAGTATGATGACAGTGAGCATACCAGATAGTCCAACACAGCTTGACATAGCACATTTCCTGGACAGATGTCCAAAAATGGTAAATACCATAGAGGATAAGAATCATCCCGAGCAAGAGAGGAGAAGACCATCCAATGGAGTAATTGTA
>JBBPLM010000653.1:0-10481 GCA_038089795.1 Pulchroboletus neoregius | reverse complement strand
TATTTGGTAAAAGATGTTCTATTGTTCTCAGTATACAACTGAGCCTTATATACTTAGTACTATACAGTTAATAATACTAAGGTATAATATTGCTTGTGAATATTAATGAACTGCAAACCGAAGTACCAGAATAACTGGGACTATCGGAACATCCAGAAGTACTGGAATGCTCGGAAACCGCTAGTTCAACAAAGGTAAGGGAAGGCGTGGATGGTGATGGGGAAGATCCAGGGGATAAACCCAGATCGCGTAAGGTAAGCAGGCACGTGACTCATGACATCAGGTCACGTGACCTAAAAAGAAAGGTAGGCATAAAGTAAGAAGGGATAAGTTCAAAGATGAAATGTAAAAGAAAGAAGTGTCAGTGATAAGTCCTGAGAAACGTTACAATTCATAACATCAACGATGTCAACAAAATCCTTCCTGCTTCACCTTTAGAAGTAGCTGTGGTTTTACTATGAGAACATGTAAACCGTCTGCCAGGCTATGACCTGCAGATCCTAGAAGGACTTGACAATGAACATGCTTACTGGTATCATGGCGCTTTCACGCTAGGGGGAGATTCTGAATCAACCTTCGCCAAACAACACTGGATGATTGACAGTGGTTGTACAGATCATCTCACACCTTTTATTGATGATTTTGCTCATTTAGGCAAAGATGTTTGATATGCATCTGTCGCCAATGGAGACAGGGTTCCTATGTATGGACCTGGCAAGGTTATTGTTCAACAACAATCCAAAGGACGGCGCTTTCAGCCCATCACTTTACAAGAAGTTTGGTTTGCACCACAAGCTGCACACAGACTTCTGTCTGTTCCCACACTAACCACTCAAGGCTATTGCTGTGGGATTACTAACAAGGAATCCAGGATTTGGAACGCAAGCAGAGACTTGGTGACACAGGCATTGGCTTTATCTCCAAGTAATAACCTCCATTGGTTTCAGTCTGACCAGATTACTCCAATGGGTGGTCTTATCTCCTCTCTTGCTCGGGATGATTCTTATCATCTATGGCATCATCGGTTTGGACATCTGTCCAGGAATGCGCTATGTCAAGCCGCATCTAGAGTTTCAGGTATGCCCACTGTCATTGTGCCACCTACTCTTGCACCTTGCAAGGGGTGTGCTCTTGGGAAGATGCATGATCGCCCCTATGCTCCATTGGATAGACGGGCTACCAGGCCACTGGGCTTGGTCCACACTGATGTTGTGGGACCTTTGCCTGTCGAACCTCGTTCACAGTCCTGCTATATCCTCACCTTCATTGACAATTTCTCTGGTTTTGCCCTTCTCGCATTTATTCACACTAAGGATGCTGTTCCACAGCATTTTTGCAACATGGTTTCCTGGGCAGAGACCTTCACTGGTCATTCACTCACCTCTGTTCATTCTGATTGAGGGGGGGGATTTTTGGGTCGGGATCTACAATTGTTCTTCTCATCCAAAGGTGTCACTCACCAGACCTCCGTTCCCTACACTCCTCAACAGAATGGTTGGGCAGAGAGGTTCAATCGGACTTTGCTTGAGAAAGCAGAAGCCATGCAGCAACATGCCTGTCTGCCAAAGTCTTTCTGGCAAGGTGCTGTTGAGACTTCACTGCATATCTATAATAGGCAACCAATGCGTCATCATAAATGGAAAATGCCCATTGAGATATTCAATGGAGACAAACCTGACGTTTCCTACTTCAGAGTATTTGGGACTCGTGCTTATGTCTTTATCCCACCAGAACAGCAACATGATAAATTGTCTTCTAAAGTAGAGGAGATGACATTTATCAGGTATGAACTGAACACCAAGGGCTATCGTTTTTGGTCACAACAATGCAGACAAGTCTTCATTTCTACCAATGCTGTAACAACCCAACAAACGACCAAGGGCAACGTATGCCCAAGGCCGAATGCCAGACTGAAGGGGATGGAGGGACATATCCTCGTCCTCTTGCTGCATCCTTATGATGGGGGAAGGCAGAAGAGAACTTGAATGTTCTCTCCTGTCGGCTCTTTGGCCTTAAATACTACTTAGGTGTTTGTACATGTAGATACATTATCTATAATGTACTTCTATATAAGTATAGAGTAAGAAGAGAAGCATAAGTGCGGTAATTAAAGAGGCAGTGCAACATGCACTAGGCATGAGGCAAAGCGGAGGTGAGTGTGGGAATAGAAGAGGAAGAATGGAAGAGTAACATAAGTGTGCAGTAATGACAGAAGAGAAGGCATAGCCTCTGCCATGAGGTACGATAAGGATCGGGGAGGTGTGGATGGCAAAGGGGAAGATCCAGGGAAGATCCTGAATCGCAAAAGGGGATGGATCACGTGACGAGTCAGTCACCAAGTCACATGACCTGAAAAGAAAGATAAACATAGTGGAAAAAGGAATAAGTCCATAAAGTGAAGTAAAGAATAAAAGAAATAGGAGAAATTGTCACGTGAGACATTAATCCGTAACAAATGCCATATTTGATGAAACAGTCTTCCCACATTGTTCCAAAAGTCAAGAAGACAGACCTGCCCCTATTCCACAGGAAGACTTACCAACAACATTTGATGATCAAGCAAGATCTGAAGCTCGCACTGAGGATCCAGAACCTCATCAAGACATCTACCTTCAGCTACCAATAGGTTTTGGTCAAAACCCCAATCAACCAAATCCACCTGATGATGGGCATGCATCAGGACAAACCTCACCAGAACAATGGAACCTTGGGGAACTGAGATCCCCATCTCCATTACATTTGGATGCTACACCACCACCATCCTATCATCCTTCTCCTCTTAGACCTCCTACCAAAAGAGGTAAACCAGACACTGGACCTTGGAGTAGTATTGAAGATTGGCATCAGCACAAATGCTATGAAGTCACCGACTTACCCAAATCTTCACCTGAAGATACTCCAGACAATGGTTTTGAAGTACCCGCTGCTATTCAGCCTAATTGGATGCCACCCAGGCAACAACCTGGAGAAACCCTAATGGAATTCCACTCTCGTCCACATCATTATCACCCATTACAAGATGCACAGAGCACATTCCATCCACCTGTTGAACAAAGGAAATCCACTCGAACTGCACAACCTAGAATATTGCCAAATAACACATATGGTGATTTACCACCTGTGCAAATCGAGAGAAACCTTCAACAAGGCTTGGATCCAATTCAGGAGGAGTCATCCTCCATGGAAGCTAAACCTTCATGATCAGCACAGCAGCCTACCAATGAGGAAGAAGATCTAGGACAGATGTATAGTTCACAGTGGATCAGACACCACTTTACCATGGCAGTGGAATCAGCTCCAGTTCCAGTTCCAAAGCAATATTGCAATATCCTCAAAATGGATAAAAAGGAACAAGCACAATGGAATGGTGCCATGAAAGAGGAAATCAAGTCCCTTCATGAGCGAAAGGTTTAGGATTTAGTGGACCTACCTAAAGGTCGTCAACCCATCAAAGGGAGATGGGTATATGCTGTCAAATCCGATTGACACAAGAAAGCTCACTTCATCACTAAAGGATTCACTCAAGTTTTTGGAATAGACTATGAAAACACCTTCTCTCCAGTTGCAAGATTTGAAACCTTGTGATTACTCCTCTCACTAGCAGCACTTCACAATTGGAAACTTGAAGCACTTGATGTCAAGATTGCATTTTTGTTTGGAGAACTGGATGAAGAAATCTACATGGAACAACCAGAAGGTTTTGTAGTCAAGGGCCAGGAGAGAAAAGTCTGTCAACTGAGGAAGGCCATGTATGGTCTTAAGCAAGCTGCACTGCAATGGAATAAGCAGCTGCACAAAAGTCTCCTGGATATGGGTTTTACCCACTGCACTGCAGACCCAGGAACTTATTACAAAATCACTAGTGATACAATTATAATTCTCCTCATTTATGTTGATGATGCACTTTTTATGGATAGCAACAAAGCACAACTCCTCAATCACAAGAAGAAGTTCATGAAACAATGGGAATCACGTGATCTTGGCAAAGCCAAGGAATATCTAGGCATGAGGATCACCAGAGACCACAAAGCCCATACAATTACTCTTGATCAAACCTGCTATGTGGAGAAAGTTGCAAAATGCTTTGGTCAAGAGAATTGCAAGGAAGTCTCTACTCCCCTACCTACTGGATATAGTCCGAGACCAAACGAAGGCAATGCCAATCCAACTCTTCGAAGTCGCTATCAATCAGTCATTGGATCATTGTTATATATCATGCTAGGAACAAGACCAGATATCACTTACTCAATGACCAAGATGTTACAGTTCTCTGCCAATCCATCAGAAGAACACCTGTAGAGGGCACTCTACATAGTGTGCGATCTATCATCCACCATGGATCTCTACATTTGGTATTCTGCATCAGGCAATCAGAATGGACTGATGGCATACTCTGATACTAACTGGGCTGGTGATCACAAAACATCTCATTCCACCACTGGCTATGCCGTCTTCTTAGCAAACAGCATTATTTCCTGGCTATCTAGGTGACAGAAGAGTGTTCAGCTTTCTTCCACAGAAGCAGAATATTGTGGCATGACCAAGACTGCCAAGCAGTTACAGTAGATCCACAATGTCTATGAAGAATTGGGATTCAAACTTGGTCTGCTACCATTATGCATCAATAATCAAGGTGCAATATTTCTTGCTTTCAACCCAGCTCAAAAAGGGCGGATCAAACAGGCTCATATACCAAATCACTACATCCGTGAAGCAGTAGAGTATGGAGAAATCCAACTTTACTATGTCCTAACTGATCAGCAATATGCTGATATCTTCATGAAGAATCTTGCCAAGCTGAAGTTTGTAACTGGAAGAAAGGCTCTCCGTCTCATCAAGCACTCATAACATGAATAGCAAGGAGGAGTGTTGAGAATCATGATTTCTATTATTATATTCTATTCCTGATCATGATTCTAGACCCAGAACAGAGTCCGGACTTCTTACACTATTCATATTACTCATAGATAGGAGGCAGCTATATTTAGCTTATCTGACTCATGGTGACTCATTCTGAGTCATACCAGTGATAGCATATATAGATCACTATATTTAGTGTACTATAGATAACTAGCCTATGGCAGTTATAGCTTTTATCTCTTCATAGAGTTTGAGCTCCTACTGAACCTTATGTAGTTTAGTATATAAGGACAGCCCTACAGACTGTCCTAATAACAGTTTCTCATCTTCTGTTCTATCATTTGCTCCCTCTACTCTTGAGTTCACACTCAACACTATTCACTAGCACTTTTACTATAACTCTTGGTTATCAACCATCACTCACTCTATTGTCTTGGTTATCAACCATCACTCACTCTATTGTCTTGGTGAGTCTCCCACCAGACTCTCATCCCTTTTGCCCCTGCGCTATTGGGATCATTAGATCTCAATAAAGCAAGCCCATTGGGATGATTGGTTGCATCTCTGGCATGTCACCGCCGAGGGAAAGGAAGGTCTATACAAGGCCTCTGCATGCCATTTGATCCTTTGCATGGTGAGGGTGCTGAATGCTGTCCATCCGACATGATCAATGACAGGTTCACCTAGGGCCCCACATCCAAGCCCTACATACCCAACATCAAAGGACATGAGACCTTCAAAGGACCGAGCTGTCACACAAGCCAGTGGCCCAAAGAGGGCATTGACATGACCGGAAAGCAAGTCGGGGTCATTGGTACCGGCGCGAGTGGTGTCCAGGTGATTCAAGAGATCGGACCGCAGGTACGCCACATCCAAGTCCATACTGATCTCAAGTGTACTGAGAGAGCAGAGCAGGTGGCCCATTTGACCGTCTTTCAGTGGACCCCGAACATAGCACTGCTGATGAAGCAATATAGTGTGAGCAAGCAAGTACAGGACCATTTCAAACCCGTGTACGAGGAGCTGTACAAGAAGTTGAATACAATGTTTACTGGGGCCTTTGGCAAGATGATTCCGTGACCGATGCTAAGCGACAGTGAAGAAGAACGAGAAGCAAATTTTGAGAGGATATGTGTCAGGAATCTCGACCAATCACTCAAAGTGAGCTAATGGCAAAGTGAATGATAATTCCAAGAATGAAGAACATACATCGTACGATCCAACTACTTATACTATAGTACATGCGGTCTCCTCATTGTATACATGAGGAATGATGTCATAGGTGAATCATGGTCTAGAATGTGATATATGTGAATGAAATGTAGGGAATCCTTACATTATCCCCCTTTTATTGTCAAGACTCCGGCGAGATGAATCTATTGGTGGAAATTTGAAATAAGAGGAAGCGTACTTATTGTATTGCCTTTGGAGCTCTTTACATTCTGGCGACGAGAAGAGAGGAGAGGGTGAAGGGAGAGGAATCCTCAGACAAATAGGACATAGGCAGGGAGGATCTTCCGTACTCATTTTCCGGATTGTAATGGCAAGTCTTGGTGCGTCAGGATTGGATCGGTGGAAATTCTGAATTGCCGTTTGTGCGTTGGCAAGTTCTTTTACGGGAATCCATTTGTTTTCCTCACGTGGAAATCCCTTCCAATGAATAAGGTAATGGATGGTATTTTTAACGCGTTTGGAATCGACAATGTACTTCACTTCCGCTTCTTCGACACTGTTACGGATGTAACGACATTATAACACTTTTTCTATTTCTTTCTATTTCTTTCTCTCTTTTCCTTTATGTTTACCTTTACCTTTCTACCTTACGATTCGGGTCACGTGAAAGTCATGTGATCCTTCCCCTTTTCTAGTCACATGACCTTAGTGAGTCAGGTCACATGACACATCCCTCTGCGATCTCTGGATCTTCCCCTGGTCGGGATCTTCCCTGGATCTACCCCATTATGATACAAGTCACCCCTTTCCTTATCTTACCTCACCATGATGTTATGCTTCTCTTCTTTCATTTCCTTTATCTTTAATTACCGCTGACACTCTTCTTTACTCACGATCATCCCCGCTTGGCCTCATGACTACCTCATGGGCCATAGCCTCATTAATTACCGCTACTACCTGCCCTTACCTTAGTTTACCCATACATGGATTGGTATCGTAGATCGTACCACACCATGTACAAATAGATACTTAGTATTTAAGGCCAAAGAGCCGGCAGTAGAGAACATCCAAGTTCTCTTCTGCTTTCCCCCATCACAAGGATGCAGTTGTAGTCCTTGGGTATACGACCCTTCCCCTCTACGATCTGGCAGTTGGCCTCGGGCATATGTTGCTCTTGGTCAATTGTTGGGTTGTTACAGACACCAGAGATGATATTGGGTGGTGGGGGTGGTATGTGCCGTTCAGACGGGAATGCACCTCAATGATAAGGATGAAGTAGGCATTTGTGGAAGATGGGATGGATCTGACGCCACGATTTGTCCAGCTTGAGGCGATACGCTGCAAGTCCTTCTTTTTTGATGACCTGGAATGGACCATATCTTTTGTCGTTGAGTTTCTTCAATGGTCGTTCAGTTCAGATATTAGTGGCTTCAAGGAGTACTAAGTCACCCGGTTTATATTTGACGGGAGGTCGGACTTTGCGGTTGTGAAATCGCTTCATGTCGTAAGATGCCATTTTGAGGGCAGATTTTGCAATTTGTTGAGTTGATTTCATTTCTTCAACAAATTTATTGGCCGCCAGATTTCTGTCCTTTCCTTTTTGAGAAAATCCTGATCGAGGTTGTTGTTCATAGTTCAGAAGGAATGGGGAGAAGGTAGTCGCAGAGGAAGAAGTTTGATTATGTGCGAATTCTGCGATTGACAACCATTCGACCCAGTCAGATTGACGATGGTTTACGTATATGCGTAGGTATTGTTCGACCCATGCATTAACTCTTTCTGTTTGACCATCAGTTTCTGGGTGATAGGCGGTAGACGGATTGCCTTCTATTTGTAATTGGGAGTAGAGTTCCTTCATGAACGATGAGACGAATTGAGGTCCTCGATCTGAGATTACTTTCTTTGGGATGCCGTGCAGTTTGAAGACTTCGTCTCTGAAGATTTTTGCTACCCCTTGGGAGGTTATTTCGGTGGAAACGGGGAATAACCGAATCATTTTTGAGAATCGGTCAACTATGACCATTATGGCGTTTTTTCCTTTTGATTTGGGTAGTGGACCGATCAGATCCACCGAGATGATCTCCCATGGGGCATCGGGGATTGCATTTGGGTTCAACGGGGTTTTTCTTCCCGATGTATCTGTTTTGACTCTCTTGTTGCAACCTTGGATATATTTGACGATGTCTCGTTTAATCGTTGGCCAATAATAGCGAGTTTTGGTGAGGTCGAGAGTTCATCTGATTCCTGGGTGTCCTGCGAGTGGGTGGTTGTGGTTTTGTTTGATAACTTGTTCTTGCAGTTGAGGATTGGGTGGAATGTAAAGGAGAGTTTTCCAGTGGATCAGATCATCCTTCTTATACCAGGGAGAGTCTTTCAGTTTTAGTCCTTTGACAACAAACCTTTCGGCGCGGAATTGGTTTTTTGTCACCATTGACTCAATCGTTTCCGACTGTTTTAACAACGTCACCCGAATATCCCCCTTTTTGGGGAGGATCTCCGTTGAAGAAGACTCTTTGGACTTAGGTGTGGTAAGGATTTGAATCTGGATATTGTCTTTTGCCCCCCTCTCAAAGTCTGACCTCTGGGACAGAGGGTCAGCCGGATTTGTTTTCCCAGGGTGATGCTGGATGACATAGTGGTATTCCTGAAGGGTTTGATTCCAGCAAGCCTGGCGGCAACTAAGATCTTGTGGTCGTGTGAAATATTCCAGATTTTTGTGATCTGTAAGGATTGTGAAGGGGTATTTGGCATTGAGGAGATATTGGCGCCATTCTTTAAGGGCGAATATAATGGCCGCCATTTTGAGATCGGCGGCATGGTAATTATGCTCTGCATCGTTCAGCGAGCATGAGATGAAAGCAATGGGATGCCAGTGATCGTCGTGTTGTTGAGATAAGATTGCTCCTATTCCAATCCCTGATCCATTGGTTTCAACGCGGAAAGGAAGGTTGCTGTTGGGCATTCGTAATGCCGGCGCTGTTGTGATCACTTCTTTTAGTAGTCCGAATGCGCGTTGACAGTCGGGTGTCCATTCAAAGGGTAAATTTTCGGAGGTAAGGGCATTGAGGGGGCGAGCAAGTTTGGAGAAGGTTTCAATAAAACGACAGTAGAAATCGAGAAATCCCAGGAAGCCGCAGAGTTCCTTTTGACTTTTTGGCGTAGGCCAATTGGTCACCCCTTTAACTTTCCCAGGATCCATCTTTATTTGTCCTTTGGACACCATAAGTCCCAGATATTCCGTTTCCTGAGTTTCAAAGTCACATTTGGTGTGTTTCAAGGATAGTTTGTTGTCCCGCAAGATTTGTAGGACCTCTCATATGATCTGGCGATGGTCGTTGAGGGTTTTGGTGAAGATCATTATGTCATCCATGTACACAACAACTTTGCCCTTATTAATGAGGTCACAGAAGATGTGATTCATCATCGTTTGGAAGGTTGCAGGTGAATTACAGAGGCCAAAGAACATTACTAGTGGTTCAAATAGTCCCCTGTTGGTCCTGAATGCTGCTTTCCGTTCATCTCCATCTTTCATTCGTATGTTATTGTATCCCCAGCGTATGTCGAGCTTGGTGTAGTATTTTGCATTTTTGAGTTTGTTGATCAGCTCGGAGATAAGTGGTAGGGGATATCGGTTTTTGACTGTGATGTCATTCAATTTCCAATAGTCTTGGATGGGGCGGAGTTTGCCATCCTTTTTTTTGATGAAGAAGAAAGCGGAGGCAAATTGGCTTTTGGATGGTCGGATATGACCAGTGGACAAGTTTTTTTCCAGGAAGTCGTCAAGTTCTTTTTGTTCAACTGCAGTGAGATTGTAGGTTTTACAGTCGACTTTGTGATTTCCTGGTAGGAGTTTGATCGCATGATCCCATGGTTAACGGGGTGGAAGTTCGTCAAATGTTTCTTTGGCGAAGACATCTTTATATTTGTGATGGGCTTCAGGAACTATTTCTTCAAATGTTTTAGTTTGTTTAGACTCTCCAGCCGCGATGGCTATGTCAGTGGAGAGGGTCCTGAAGTATTCGTGATCTATCATAAATAGACATTCGGGTTTGACTTCCTCATCATCAATTTCAGGGTCTAAGAGACCGGGGATGTGTTCATTGTCACACATGAACTGAAGAGTTTTTGCTTTCCAGTCAATTTGAGGATTGTGTTGCTTCAGCCACTCATATCCCAGGAAAATGGTTTGAGTGCTTAAATTTGACATGGCCATGGCGATTTGTTCGGAGTGTTCTCCGATCCTCATTTCAACAATGGCAAATTCCCTTATGGAGCCAGCGCCATTTATTGATCCATCTGTGTTATATACAGGGATAGGTATTGTTATGGACGCTATGTTTTTCCCTCTATTTTTCCCTATTTTTCTCACTTTTTCCCGTCCCGATTGAAGCACTTTCGGGACTTAGTCAAAATCCTTTGTGCAGCGCTTATCTAAGCGCACAGACACT
>JBBPLM010000650.1:0-10577 GCA_038089795.1 Pulchroboletus neoregius | reverse complement strand
ATCTATGTCCGATTCTTTCCACCCATCAATGGTGGTTGGACCTTCTTTTGTAAACATTTTTTTGGTTGCATCTCTGATGCGTTTTATGAGGTGATCCCCTTCATCCGTAATGTGAACCTTCAAGGCCTGCACTTTGTCTGGGGAAATGACCGTTATTCCGGTATTATCTGTTTCAATGCCGACTGCGTGATCCTCACATCTAGAGAGGGCGTCGGCTTTGGCCATTGTAGCTCCGGGCTTATGTAACCAGAGGAAATTGAATCTTGAAAGGTATTGCACCCAGCATGCTTGGCAGCGATTGAGGTCCTGCCGCTTCATGAACCACTGCAGGTTCGCATGGTCATTCCAGACTTCAAATTCCTGCTTAGCTCCTTCGAGGTAGTGGCGCCACATCTCAAGTGAACAAATCACGCTTAACATTTCTTTGTCAGCGATTGGGTAATTTCGTTCTTCCGGGCTCATAGAGTGGGAAGTGTAGGCAACCGGGTGCCACTTTTCTTCTTTGAGGATTGAGAGCACTGCTCCTGTAGCAAAGTCCGAGGAGTCACACTCCATTCAGAACTTGCAATCATTATCAGGGTAAGCTAAAATAGGGGCCGATGTGAATTTTTCTTTTAGCATATCAAATGCCTGCTGTTGGGCACTGCCCCAGGTGAAAGGTACATCCTTTTTCATGAGGTTGTGTAGTGGGCGTGCTGTTTGCACGTAATTAGAGATGAATCGGCGGTAAAAATTTGCCAATCCAAGAAAACTCCTAACTCCTTTTATGTTCTTAGGAACGGGCCATTCTAGGATAGCCTTGACCTTGGAGTTGTCCATGCAGATGCCATTCTTTCCAACAACCATGCCGAGAAACTCAACTTCTTCAGCATGAAATATACACTTTTTGGGTTTAATGAAAAGGTCGTTTTCTTCGAGACAGCAGAGTACTTCCAACACGACCTTGTCATGTTCCTCCTTAGAGTCGGACTTCATGAATATCGTTAGATTGTTGATGTACACGACGCAGATGTTTTCCATATCAGCGAAGATTTCATTCATCATCGCCTGGAACATTCCGGGGGAATTGCACATTCCGAAGAACATGACTAGGGGTTCGAATGAACTGTGGTAACACGTAAATGCCGCTTTCCATTTGTCGCCTTCTTTGATGTGGACATTATTATATCCCCACTGGAGATCCATTTTGGTAAACATCTTAGTTCCTTTGAGCTTATCCATGAGTTGGGAAATGAGGGGAAGGGGATAATTATTCTTAACCGTGTGTTCATTTAGGTAACGGTAATCCTGTACCATTCGCTTGGTCCCTTCCTTTTTGGGAATGAAGAACACAGGGGACGTTTGTGGTGATTTTGATGGGCGGATATAACCCTTACGGAGCTGCTCGTCAATGAAGGCCGAGACTTCTTCTTGCCCCTTTGGTGATAAGGGGATTATCCGACCCTTTTTTGCCTTAAATGTGTCTTTTAATTCAATGGCGTGGTCCCAGATTTTGCATGTGGGCATTTGCTCTGATTCATGCTTTTCAAACACATGCAGGAATTTATGTAAAGACCGCGGGACTAGCTCGGCGGCTGACTTGGCAGGAGAGGGGACTGGTGCGGCTAGCGCAGATCTAACTTTATGTGCCACCCAGGCACTTTCTTGTTCCTCATTGTCACAGCACCGGAGGAATGCAGACCGTTCTTGAAGGAGGTAACAGGAATGTGGGCAATGTGTCATCTTGACTGTGCCCTGTTCCCAATTGATCTCAGGGTTGTGCTTCTGTAGCCACGTGAACCCTAGAATCATTTGATTTTTGCCAAGATCTGTTACTTTGGCTGTTATCTTCTCATGGTATCCTTCATATGAAATTGTGATATCCGCACAGTGGGTGATATTACTGGTGGAGTTTTTGGTGCTGTCAATGTTGAAGATGGGGATGGGGTGGTGTAATGGGCATAAGGGGAGCTTTTTCTGCTCCGCCCATGACTTGTCAATGAAAATTACGTTTGCGCCACTGTCTAGCAGGGTGCGTGCGGGTGTAAAGGCCTTTCGGCCAAAAGGGGAAATAGAGATGTCGAGGAGGATTTCTTTCGCCACATTGGCCAATCTTGTATAAACTTCTTCTGGGAATTCTTTCATGGAAGTAGAAGGAGAAGATTTTTTTATATTTTTCGAAGGGGAATTAAGCACAGGTTTAGCCCTGCCACGCTCCGCCTCTAGCGGAGTCGCCCCTTGATTGTTTACAAAAGTATCGTAATTGTCCGTATCTCCCTCTGCATCACTGTCTGCCAGTTCTTGGACAGCGAGGGGGGAGAAAGAGTTTGAGGATGAAAGAAGAAAAGAAGGAGAGGGGCTTGCGAACTGACAACCCAGATTGGTCAGTTCACTGGGCCTTTTCCCTTACCTTGTGACCTCGTTTCAGTTTCCTTTAGGTCAAAAAAGAACGCCTTTAGTTGTTCATAGTCCATGCCCCTTACTGCAAGAGAGGGGTCACAGTTGTTGTCCCACGAGGTTGCGGGTGGCATGGTGTTGGTTGTGCGGGGGGAGATTTTATTTTCCAGGAGCCACACTCCCATGGCATTGTCAATTTTTGATTGGTGGTACAGGCCCCGCCATTTTGTGATAAAGGTGTCTATATCGAGATCCCCTTGAGAGTATCAGGAGATCTCGTTTTTGGCCCAGTCGACTTGGAGCTGGGGCCTGAATAATCCTTCTATCTCGTCGACGAGCGTGGCCCAATTATGAAGGCATGTATTGCCATCTGCCAGCTTTTGCAGTTCTGTCTCTGCAAAGTAACTCCCTTTCTGCCCTTTTAGGCAGGAGAGGATGGCGTAGGTGCAGTTCTTTCTGTTGGGTTCGGCAAGCCCAAGGGCGCCTGTCTTTGAAAACTGCTGTGGATTGCAGTCTATCCACGCCTTCATTTTCGTCCACCATTCTTTGAATTTTGCCTTTGACCCATTGTATGGGCTGGGATCTGAGAATATTTCTACCCTAGAATTGGAACCTCCAGGGGCGCTCAAGGCACCTCCGGTTCTAGCCCAGGTATGAAGACCTAAAATTTCACGTGTTCGTTGATCGGCTTCTTGGGCGCGATCATGTGCCTGTTGCAACATTTCGTTTGCCCATAATAGGGCATCTGTCATCATCTCCCTTTGTTGCTCCAGGAGTTGTATTCTGGCGCTTTGCACCCTTATTTCTGCTATTACGTCTTCAGCAGAAGGAGGTGGTTGGGGTGCAGCTGGAACATCGTCAAATATTTGTTCTCTGTTGTCAGACATTGTAGTAAGAAGAAGAGGGGAGGAGGATGACTAATAAGGGTAATGGCATAGGGATGAGAGGTATCAACGAGGGTGTAGGTAGGGGAGATTGTCTCTTCCGTAAGTATCTGCCTGCCGCTGTCTTTCAAATTTGGGCAGGTAGCGGTGGCGAGTTCTATGTAAAGGGGGAGGAGGAGGGTAGTACCTGTGGGGGAAGACTAATGCCTCTTCTTCTTCGCTACTTTCTCTCGCTCGTCAAACCCTTCCTGAATGGCTTCAGGCCAGTACTCGCATTGGAGCCAAAGAGGGATGTCTGGAATAAAAGGATCTTCTCCCAGTGGGAAGTCGTCTGATTGCAGGGGCGGCAGGGTGCAGAGACTGGGTGTTGATACTTCTGAAGGGTGGGGAGATCCAACTTTTTGGTCTTCCTGTAGTCGTAGATGGAGTAGAAAGTCGTTGACCTCCTCTTTTTTGGCGATGAGTTTGACGGTGGTGGAAGCGCCGTAGTCATACCTTTTTAACCTCTGCTCCATTGCATGCCCTTGCATTGGCACGCCCGAGTTTCTGTCTGACATATGAAGTGAAGGCACTGTGGCCCGTGCATAAGAAAAGAGAAAACCTAGAGAAGGGCTTGCATGTACTTGTGGGCACTAGTCTGGTTAGACAGATGTGAGGGAGAAAAATGTATAGGGTACTTCTTGTTTCTTGGGCCCGTGTGGCAGAAGAAAGAGTAGTCAAGTTCTAATGAAGTGAACCAACAAATCAACAGTGTAACTCAACAAGTCAGAGGAAAGCTACAGTAGTGAAGATGAAGTGAAGAAGAGTCTATCTTGCTTGGAGTCTCTCGATGATGGTGAAAGACCAAGAGAACTTGACTGGAGTTCTCTGGCTGGCACTTTGGGCCTTATATACTACTACAATATATGTACCTGTTTGTACCAGATCTACCAATACATGCCATACAAGGCTATAGTACTTTAGGGCAGGAGCCAACAGAGATTAAACCAGCAAGGTAACCATGAGGCGCGCATAGCCATGCAATGGAAGCACGTGGACATGAATCCCATGAGGCCAACATGAGGCCATCAAATGGAAGAGAAGAAAAGAAGTGGTACTGCCTTGCATAGGATGGAGATGAACATGTGAAAGAGAAGCTGTGCAAGGGCTAGACCAAAGGGTCGTGACTCTAGGTCACGTGATCGAAAAAGATAAGGAGAGAAAGATAAGATCAGACAGTGTCTGTGCGCTTATGTAAGCACTGCACGTGAAAACGTCTAAGTCCGTGAAAAAGGTCAATGTTTGACCATGTGTAGAACAGAAAAAGAGAAAGGAAAATGGGGAAAAGAATACCGTTTGTAACAACGGCAGGCCCAAGAACGGGCACAAGACACAGATCAAAGGACAAGGGAGATGCTTGGGCTTCATGCTTGGGCTGGAACTGGAGGTAGCAATGCCCCGGGAGGTTCCAACTCCAAAGTAGAAATCTTCCAGGACCCCAGTACCTACGATGGGTCAAAAGCAAAGTTTGAAGATTGGTGGGTAAAATTAAAAGCCTGGATCAACTGCAACCCCAGGCAGTTCTCCGTAACAAGGGCAGACAGCACACAGCAACCAAATGGGAAAAACTGTGCTTATGCTGTCTTGTCCCGGTTGCAAGGACAAAAGGGGTCGTACTTCGCAGAAACTGAGCTCCAAAAGCTTGCGGATGGAAGCATGTGCCTCCACGACTGGGCGACCCCAGTCAGTGACGTGGAAGGGCTTTTTCACCCCCAACTACAAGTAGATTGGGCAAAAAATGAGATCTCTAGGTTTGAGCAAGGAACGCTCGACATAGACACTTTCATCGCCAAGTGGCAAGCCCTCCGCCACCAATCAAAAATTGATAATGCCATGGGAGTGTGGCTCCTGGAAAATAAGATCTCCCCTCGAATCCGCTACAAACTATTCCACACTGCAACAAGAAAAAACACTGTTGATGAGACGTTAACAGAAATAAGGAGAATTGTGAAAGGGTTTGAGGCATATGCCTTATTCTCAAAAGGGGTGTCAGGGGAGCCCTTGGACAAACCAGCAAGGAAATGATTTGGTTGTACTGCTGAGACTCATGACCCACAAGGCGCTAATGAAGCGCAAATAAATTTTACAGGGTCAAAGAAGCCAAGCAGTCGGACAATGAAATGTTTCAACTGTGGCATGCAGGGCCATGGTGCAAAAGAATGCTGAAAGGCAAAAAACGAATGCCCCCAGTGTAAGTTCCTGGGGGGATCTCACAAGAAGGACTGCCCTAAACAGACAATGTCCACACGCACCACCACTGCCCCTGCCACGTCCTAGGATAATAATTGGGACCCCTCTCTCGCTGTTCATGGCATGGACTACAAACAAATGAAGGCATTCTTCTTTGATTTAAAGGAAACTGAGCAACGTGCTCAAGGTAAGGGAAAAGGGCCAGCGAACTGACCAATCTGGATAGTCAGTTCGCCCCCGATTCCACTTTGTCTTTTTCATCCTCGAACTCTTTCTCCCCCCTCGCTGTTGAAGAACTGGTCGACGACAGTGATGCAGTGGGAGACACAGACTATTATGATACTCTTACATACAATCAAGGGGCGACTTCGCTAGAGGCGCAGCGCGGCAGGGATAAACCTGTGCTTAATTCCCCTTTGAAAACAAATAAAAATTTATCCCCTTCTACACCCGAATTCCCAGAAGAAGTCTTTACACGATTGGTCAACATGACCAAAGAAATTTTACTCAACATTTCCATTTCCCCACAGGACAAGAAGTCCTTCATCCCCACACGTGCCCTGCTAGACAGTGGCACAAACGTAATCTTTATTGACAAATTGTGGGCCGAGCAAAAGAAGCTCCCCTTATGCCCACTCTGCCATGCTATTCCCGTCTTCAACGTCGATGGCACCAAAAACTCCGCCAGTAATATCACCCACTGTGCAGATATAACCATTTCATACCAGGGTCACCATGAGAAGGTGACAGCCGAAGTGACAGATCTCAGCAAGAACCAGATGATCTTAGGGTTCACGTGGCTACAGAAGCACAACCCTGAGATTGACTGGGAACAAGGAACAGTGAAGATGACACGCTGTCCCCATTCTTGTTACCTTCTCCAAGAAAAGACCGCCTTCATACAGTGCTTCAAAAACGAGGAATTAGAAGCAGCGTGGAATGCCCATGAAGTCAGATCTGCGCTAGTCACACCAACTCCCCCTCCCACAAAAACAGCCACTGAGCTAGTCCCACGGTCATTTCATAAATTCCTCCACATGTTCCAGAAGCATGAGTCAGAATGGATGCCCACCAGAAAAGTGTGGGACCACGCTATTGACCTGAAGGATATGTTTAAAGCCAAAAAGGGGAGAATAATCCCACTATCACCAAAAGAGCAAGAGGAGGTCTCAGCCTTCATTGATGAACAGCTCAGAAAGGGATATATCAGGCCCTCAAAATCACCACAAATGTCACCGGTGTTCTTTGTCCCTAAAAAGGAAGGGACCAAGCAAATGGTACAGGATTACTGTTATTTGAATGAGCACATGGTCAAAAACAATTACCCTCTCCCCCTTACCTCCCAACTCATCAATAAGCTCAAAGGAGCAAAAATGTTCACCAAAATGGACCTCCGGTGGGGATACAATAATGTCCGCATCAAGGAAGGAGACAAATGGAAAGCGGCGTTTACATGTTACTGCAGTTCATTCAAACCCTTAGTCATGTTTTTCGGAATGTGCAATTCCCCCGGAACATTCCAGGCCATGATGAACGAGATCTTTGCCAACATGGAAGACATCTGTGTCGTATATATCAACAACCTTATGATATTTACAAAATCCAATTCAAAGGAAGAACATGACAAGGTTGTGCTAGAAGTATTACGCCGTCTCGAGGAGAACGATCTCTTCATTAAACCAGAAAAATGCACCTTCCATGCCAAAGAAGTAGAATTTCTCGGCATGATTGTGGGAAAAGATGGCATCCGCATGGACGACTCCAAGGTTAAAGCCATTCTGGACTGGCCAGTACCTAAGAACATCCACAGAGTATGAAGCTTCCTTGGACTCGCTAACTTTTATCGACATTTCATTTCTGGGTATGCGCAAGTCACACGCCCACTTAACAATTGTTACAAACCGTAACATTTTACTAGACTTTATTTCTCTTTTATTTTATTTTTACGTTTACTTTAGGACTTATCCCTTTCCTACTTATGATCCCCTTTCTTTTCGGATCACATGACCTATGACTGTACAGTCACATGATCCATCTCCTTCCGCGATCTAGGATCTTCCCTAGATCTTCCCCCTTATTGCATAAGCCTCCCCGATCCCAGATCTTACCTCGTGATATGGGCTATGTTCTCATTTCCCCCTATCTATTCATTACCATATGTTTCCCCCCTTCCATATCATCCACAATCATCCCCGCTGGCCTCATGACCTCCTCATGGGCTACAGTCTCCTTAATTACTGCCTTATGCCTTTCTTCTTTACTATACTCTTATTTAGAAGTACATCGTAGATTAGATATCTACATGTACAAACCCCTATGTAGTATTTAAGGCCTAAGAGCCGGCAGTTGAACTCATTCAAGTTCTTCTGTTCTTTCCCCTCATAAGGGTTGGAGCATAAGATGCTTGGGTAATACTTGACCCCATACCTCTTCAGCCATGACTTAGGCCTTGGACAACGTCGTCCTTGGTCTTTGTTTGGGTTGTTACAATGATCTCACAAAAAAGGACATATCCTTCGCCTGGGGCAGTGCCCAACAACAGGCATTTGATATGCTAAAACAAAAATTCACATCAGCACCTATTTTAGCTTATCCCAATAATGATTGCAAGTTCCAAATGGAGTGTGACTCCTCGGACTTCACAACGGGAGCAGTGCTCTCTATTTTTAAAGAAGACAAATGGCACCCTGTTGCCTACACTTCCCACTCCATGAGTCCAGAAGAATGGAATTACCCAATTGCTGACAAAGAAATGCTGAGTGTAATCTGTTCCCTGGAAATGTGGCGCCACTATCTCGAAGGAGCTAAGCAGGAGTTCGAGGTCTGGAATGACCACGCGAACCTGCAGTGGTTTATGAAGCGGCAGGATCTTAATCGCCAACAAGTGCACTGGGCGCAATACCTTTCACGTTTCAATTTCCTTTGGTTACATAAGCCAGGAGCTTCTATGGCAAAAGCCGATGCCCTCTCTAGACATGAGGACCATGCTGTTATGCGAAGCATACAACAAGAAGTCTCTTACTAGACAGCCTTCATTCAGGTGATACTCACGAAGAGACTGATGTCTGACGAGCAATCTTTCAGAGAGATAGACAAGGAGGACAAGGGTTGAAGCTAGGGAGCTTCCAAGGGAAGATACTCAGAGGGACTCAAAGGATGAGACTTAATGATATGCTTGTATTGCATAGATCAAGAATGAGATATACAAGTGGTATAGAAGTGTTTAAGTACTATGGACCTGTGTGCACGGACCAAGGGGAAACGATTAAGAAAGGAAGGAAAGAGAAGCTTATAGAATCTGATGGAAAGTGGGGAACACTAGCTGATGTGAGAGAATTGATGGAGGAGAAATAGTAAGTCCGAGATAAGAGTCAAGAGCG
This sequence comes from Pulchroboletus neoregius, assembly GCA_038089795.1. Classification (NCBI taxonomy): domain Eukaryota; kingdom Fungi; phylum Basidiomycota; class Agaricomycetes; order Boletales; family Boletaceae; genus Pulchroboletus; species Pulchroboletus neoregius. The sequence goes on along the minus strand of JBBPLM010000650.1, from coordinate 1,708 downwards.
AAGTAAGAGCTAGGAATGTACGAGAGAAAGGAAATGAAATTGTAACATTACCCCCGTAATAACCCTGAAACTCCGGAGAAGGATACATATATAATGTGGATCAGAAATCTCTGTGAGAAGGAGAGCCAGTGATGTTGGTGTTCCCATCAGAACCCCAAGCATTGTCATCAACATCAGAATTGACGAAGGAGACCCTGTTTGGTGAGCGAGATCGCAAGTTATGAGCATGGGTACGCCAATTTCCTCTGGGAGATTGAGCATTGGTAGGGATCATGCATCGGGAGCGAGTGGAGTGATGAATGGTGGGAGGTTTATTGAGGAATGAGGTGGAGGAGGAAGGAGAAGGAGGACGACAGAAACAGTGGCACTGAGAGTGACCAGGATTGAACTGAAGGCAATGTGGACATTCATAGTAAGGACAATTGGCTTGCAGGTGACCCAAGCAGTGATATTGATAACAAGTTTCTCTGTAGTGAGGGTGGTCAGAACATAAGGGGGCGTCTGTGAACTCGCCATCTAGGGTTCCTCGGGTGCTGATCTCATACATGAGCTCCATCCTGCGGAGGGTGCTTTTGGCATCAGAAGAGAGAGGGGATGGAGATGGGTAGGGGGTATCATCATGGGTGGGAACATCACATAGTTCTCGAAGGTACCTGTCTACGTCCTCCAAGAACTCAGGCATGCCTAGTTGGAACATGGCAAGAGCCAGGTTCTCATCGATCTGTTGTTGAATAGAATGGATGAGGGAGAGATGACGAACGATGCTTTCTTCTGTGGCTGCAAGTGAAAGGAGGTTTCCTAGGCATTGGTTTTGAAGGTTGGCACGATAGAGAGCCCATAGGGGAGAATAGGCATCAAGGTAACTGCCCACAGGGACAGCAAGGCAGGGGTCTCGGAGATGAGAGGACATTGTGTTGATGGTGGTAGGAGGAGGGGAGTCAGGGCGGAGGGGATGGGCATAGAGGGGGACATCGACAGACAAGATGGAACCCATGGTAGCAGGGCCAAGGGGGGTAAAAGTGGAAGAGAAGGAGGAAGAAAGTCTATCTACTAATGGGATATGAGAGAGAAGAGTGGGAATTTCTATAGTATGGGAAGGAATTGGGGCAGGGATGGGGACAGGAGCGGGTGAGGGGTTGGTGGGACGGTTGAATTTGATGGCCATTGTGTTGTAGGTAGTTTCAGTTGCAAGATACTCACGAAGAGACCGTCAAGCAAGGGATTCTACCGGTTCTAAAGATGGTGAAGTTGTTTATAACTGGAGAGAATAGAGGCGGAGTGGCGGAGGTTGGATTCAGGTTCCCAGGTATTTTTGGCAGAGGAGTAACCCTTCCATGTGGTTAGGTACAATCTTTGGGCTTTGGGGCCCTTGTGGGAGAGAATGGCCTCGACTTCGTATTCTTCTTCATTATCTATGACGTCAGGTGGTGGGTTTAGGAAGGAGGGACCATGTGTTTTAGTGGAGCGATAGGAAGATAGAAGGGAAGCATGGAAGACATCGTGTATTTTCCAGGTACCCGGGAGTCGAAGTTGAGAGATGAGGGGAGATAGAATGCATGAGATTTCGAAGGGTCCATGTCGCTTGGGAGCAAGTTTTCTAGAGGGGTATTTGAGACGGAGATGAGTCGCCTCAAGCCACACCTTATCTCCAACTTTCCAGGGGGTGAATCGGTGGTTGGATCTGGATGTCATGATCTTCCTAGCGGAT
>JBBPLM010000649.1:0-10620 GCA_038089795.1 Pulchroboletus neoregius | reverse complement strand
CCGATGACTAAGTGGGCGAGTAATTGTATGGCAAAGACAGATGATTAGGAATATGAGATGAGTTATTGATGAAAAGGAAATGTAGTCCAGGAATAAAAAGGAAAAGTGTTTGTAAGGATAGAGGAAATGTAACATTACCCCCATACTAGCCCTAAAACTCCAAAGAAGGATAGGATAGAAACAGCACCAGTCAGAAGTCTCTGTAGGAAGGGGAGCCTGTGATGTTGGAGTTACCATCTGGGCCCCATGCTCTGTTGTTGTAGTCAGAGTCCACCAGGGTGAACTGGTTGGGTGAGGATGAGCGAGAGTCTCAGGTGCGGGTATGCCAGTTCCCTCTGGGAGGGCGAGCATTGGTAGGGATCATATGTTGGGAGTGGGCAGAGTGACAGATGATAGGTGGGTCAACAGAGGACATGGAGGAGGACGGGGACAGTGGGTGGCGGTGACAGCTTCGTTGGGAGTGACCTGGGTTGAACTGGAGACAGTGTGGACATTCATAATATGGGCAATTTGCCCTGAAGTGTCCTAGGCAGTGGCATTGATAGCATGTCTTCCGGTAATGGGGATGGTCAGTATGTAGGGGGGCATCAGTGAACTCACCATCTAAGGTTCCTCTTGTGCTAATCTTGTACATCAGCTCTGTCCTTTAGAGGGCTCACTCAGCATCAGGGGAGAGGGATGAGGGGGATGGGTACAGCGTGTCAGTGTGGATGGGGATGGCTTGCAGTTCTCGGAGGTACCGGTCTACATCCTCAAGGAACTCAGGCATGCTGAGTTGGAACATAGTGAGGGCGAGGTTCTCATCTATTTGCCTTTGAATAGAACAGATGAGGGAGAGGCATTGGATGACACTCTCTTTGGTGGTGGCAAGCACAAGGAGATTCCCTAGGCATTGGTTTTGAAGATTGGCACAGTAGAGGGCCCACAAGGGGGAGTTAACATTGAGGTGACTGCCAATGGGAACAGTGAGGTGGGGGTCATGGAGGTGGGAAGACATGGTATGAAGAGTGGCAGTGTTACGGATGCTATGTTTTTCTCCTGATTCTTTCATATTTTTCTCACTTTTCTGTTCCATTTGACACACTTTTGGGACTTAGACAAAATCCTTTGTGCAGCACTTACCTAAGCGCACAGACACTTATCTTATCTTATCTTTTCTGATCACGTGACATATGGTCGCACCCCTTTGGCCTAGGCCCCTGCACAGCTTCTTCTTCCCACATTCATCTCTGTCCTGTGTAGGGCAGTGCTGCTTCTCTTCTCTTCCATTTGTGATGCCTCACACTGGCCTCACTCTTTTAATTTCCATTTGCTTCCATTCCCGGGCTGTGCCCGCCTCATGCACGCCTCATTGTCACCTCATGCCTTTAATCTCTGTCTATGCCTGCCCTTAAGTACTTTAACCATATGTAGTCTGTATCAGTAGATCTGGTACAAACATGTACATACCCCTAGGTAGTATATAAGGCCCAAGAGCCTGCCAGAGAACTCTAGTCAAGTTCTCTTGGTGTTCCCCATCATCTGAGGGATACTAAGCAAGATAGACACAGTAGCTCTACACTTCCCCATCATCTTTTCTAGTTGTAACTTCATCTGACTCCCTGGGGTTTTGCCCTTAGTTGTTGGTTGTTTCAGGCAGGGGGTGGGGAGTCAGGGTGTAGGAGGTGGGCATAAGCAGGAATGTCCACTGAAGTGATGGAACCAGAGACAGTGGGGCCAGGGAGGGCAAAAGTGGAGGAAAAAGAGGAAGAGAGTCTATCTACTAAAGGGATACAAGAAAGAAGAGTGGGAACAGTTATCATAGAAGAAGGAACAGGGGCAGGGATAGGAATAGAAGCAGGGAAAGGGTTGGTAGGGTGGTTGAATTTGATAGCCATTGTGAAGATTGTTAATGAGATGAAGAAGTTGTTGATGGGGGGAAGGTTGAAGGGTGAAGTCTTTTATAGTTGAGAAGGGTGGACTTCGCATGTTTCAAGTCCCGCTCTGTTACAATTTCACCCTCAGTCCCACCAGACACCCCTAATTGGATGGAGATAGACTCCACCACAACATGTACCTCTGACTTAGTACTTTTCTCTTTTTGTAATCACGTGACTTGTGCACATGATTGTGGGATATCTCACATGACTAGGCCTAGACCTAGCAATGACCTGTCTTATGTTGATTCCCTCTTTCACATGACCCCCAAGGTTTGTTCCCATGAATACTTCCATATCCCACACCTATCCTATAGTGTATAGCTTGGTCTGTGCACCACTCCCTCATGTATATAAACCTTAGGTAGTTGACTGAGTACCCTCAGTCTTATCCACTTTGTTACTGCACTGGACTCTGTCCCCTGCCCTGACTGTGTGGTTACTGTTATGGTTTTATGATTTTACGTGACATTTTCCTTTTCTTTTCCTTTTCTTTTATGTTTACGTTTGGACTTATCCCTTTCCCCTTTATGCATACCTTTCTTTTTGGGTCACGTGACCTGATGACTGTAGGGTCACGTGCCCTGCTTACCTATGCAATCTGGGTTATTCCCTGGATCTCCCCCATCACCATCCACACCTCCCCTTTCCCATCGTACCTCATGGTGATGTATGCTTCTTCCCCTTCTTTCATTTCCGTTTATGCTTCTCTTCCATTCCTCTCCACCCCCTGTCACACGGTCAGGGAAGTATCTCTTCATCTCCGCTTTGCCTCACACCTAGCGCATGTACGCATAGCCTCATTAATCTCCACCTTATGCTTCTCTTCTTTTACTATATCCTTATATAGTGTACATCGTAGATTAGACATCAACATATACACATAGATTACTTAGTATATAAAGGCCTAAGAGCCGGCAAGGAACTCATTCGAGTTCTCTTGTTCTTTCCCCTCATAAGGGTTGGAGCACGAACCTTGGGTCAAGTCCCATATCCTTCAGCCAGGACATTGGCCTTGGACGACGAGTCCTTGGTCTTTGTTTGGGTTGTTACAGTTACCGCTCCTCATCACCTTTGCCAGTTCTTGTCCCACTTGTAAAAGGGACTAACTATATTCTAAACCACTTTGTGGGTTCAAGTTCAGTGCCGCAGGTTAACATCTTGCAACAAGCTCAGGGACCCAAGAGTCTTCTTCAGTGGAGTAACCTTTCCATTGGATCAGGAACATGCAGGATGATGGAGAGCCGCAGTGGCATAGAATCTTCTCAATTTTGTATTCTTCTTCCTCTTCAATAAGGTCAGGTGGTGGAGCTGGGAAGTTAGGGCTGTGTATGTTATTTTCATGATAGGGGGATAGGAGGGAAGCATGAAAAACTGGGTGGATTTTCCAGGTCTTCAGCAAGTGGAGTTGGTAGGTGATTGGAGATAGGACCTTGGTGATGGCAAAGGGTCCTTCTCTCTTTGGGGTGAATTTAGGGTTGGTGATGGAGTGTTTCAGGTTTTTGGCCTCTAGCCAAACTTTGTCTCCCTTTTCAAAGGGTTTGAAGCCTTGATGGTTTCTAGATGACATGACCTGGCGGGCGAGTTCATATGAGGCAAGGGCTTCGTCATGGGCGGCATTAAGGGATTTTAGGTGGTCTTCCACAGTGGGAATAGAAGTTCCAGAGATGACTGTGGGAAGGGCACAGGGTTCATATCCCATCATGAGATAGAATGGTGATTGGTTGGTGATGGAGTGAGGATGGTGGTTGTGTGTGAATTCGGTGTGGGGGATCTTGTCAGCCCAGGAAGTGGGATTAGATCCACAGAAGATCCATAGGTAGGTCTCAACTTCTTGGTTCACATGCTCGGTTTCTCCATCAGTTTGGGAGTGGTAGGTGGTGGAGAGGGAGAGGTCGTAGTTTAGGAGTCTTCCAAGCTCCTTGGTGAAGGTAGAGGCAAATTGCGGTCCTCTATCAGAGATGATTTTGTTGTAGAGACCAAAGCAAAGGTAGACTCTATAGAAAAAGAGGGTGGCAATCTCCTCAGCAGTGACAGTTTTCTTGGTAGGGCAGAGAATTACCCCCTTTGTAAGCCCATGGTCGACCATGACCAGTAAGGAGTTAAAGCCAGAGGAGGAGGGGAGGTCAGTGATAAGGTCATAGGAGATTTGTTGAAATGGACGGGATGTGAGGGATTTGATGGGAGTGAGGGGCAGTACAGTGGGGTGGGTGTTGGACTTGTTTTGCTGGCAGACAGTGCATCCTTCCACATACTTGCATACATATTGGGCCAGGCCTGGCCACCAGAACTCTGCAGCAACCAGCTGATGAGTTTTCAAATAACCTGGATGGCTGGCGGTTTCATGGTCATGGCTTCATTGGACAATTGATCGTTGAAGGGGTTCATCAGGGGGAATGTAAACTTGTTCCTTGTAGGTAAGGATGCTTTCTGAGATCTGCCAGTCAGATAAATGGGAATGGAAGGCAGCAAGGATAGATGGTTCCAGGGAGGATTGAAGGTGTTGCAGAACAAGGGGGTCAGTAGTGGATGCGGAGGAGATGTGGGAGTGGAGGACAGTGTCAATGAGGTTGACAAAGAGGGAGTCAGGGAGTAGGACAGTTTCGGCATTGTCTGACTCTTCAGAGTGGAGATCTGAGCGGTGTGACAAGGCATCAGGATCGGCAAGGAGTTTGCCTGGGACATGGATGATCTTCAGGTCAAAGTCTGCAAGGTCAAGGAGCCACCTGGCTTGTTGTTTGTTCAGCTTCTAAGCTTTGCAGAAGTAGGTCAGGTTCTTGTGGTCAGTGAAGACCTGCATAGGGAAGGGGGAGCTATAGAGGTAGTATCACCATGACTTCAGGGCATGGATGATTGCAAGGAGTTCTCTATCATAGATATCATAGTTTCACTCAGCAGGGATGAATATTTGGGACAGGTAGGAACAGGGGTGCCAGTTGTCATTTGAGTCAGTTTGGAGGAGGATGGCACCAGAGGCATCCCTGGATGCATTGGTAGCTATGGCAAATGGTTTAGAGAAATCTGGGAGTTGGAGGATGGGTTTCGACAGGAATAGCCATTTGAGATTGTTGAAGGACGCCTGTGCTTTAGGAGTCCATTTCCAGCAGTGGTCTTTCTTGGTGAGGTCAAGAAGGGGGCGGGCGATGGTAGAATAGTCAGGGATGAAGTGGCGGTAGAAGTTGGTAAAGCCAAGGAAGGAGCACACTTCCTTGACCTTGGTGGGGGTAGGCCAGCTGGCAATTCCATCAAGCTTTACTGGGTCCATGGCAAGTTGCCCAGGTTTTACTATTATACCAAGGTATTCCACCTCAGTTGAGGCAAACTGGCATTTCTCCAGCTTCAAATGGAGGTCCAATTCTGTCATCCATTGCAACATCTGGCGGGTTCTCTGGATATGTGTGGCTTCATCAGGGGAGAAGATGAGGAGGTTGTCCATGTAGATAACAAGCCATCCCTCAGCGATCATGTCTCTGAAGGAGTCATTCATGAATCGCTGGAATGTAGCAGGGGAGTTGTTAAGACCAAAGAACATGACCATGGGCTCAAAGAGTCCTTTGTGGGTGATGAAAGCCGCCTTCCACTGGTGTCCATCCTTGATATGAACATTATTGTATCCCCAGCGAACATCAAACTTGGTGAAGTGTTTAGCATCCTTGAGTTTGTCAACAAGGTCAGAAATGAGGGGGAGGGGGTATGCATTGCAGATGGTGTGCTTGTTCAAATAGTGGTAGTCTTGGCAGGGGCGGAGTTTTCCATCTTTCTTTTTGACAAAGAAAAAAAGGGAGGCTTGGGGGGAGTTGGAGGGGCAGATCTTCCCTGAGGCAAGGTTTTTTTCAAGGAAGTCTTCTGTTGCCTTTTTCTCTTCAGGAGACAGTGGGTAGATTTTCCCAATTTTGGGAACAAAGGATTCATCGAGGTTGATTTTGTGGTCATAAGGTCAGGACAGGGGAACATGGTCAGTGGCTTCCTTGGAGAAGACCTTGGTGGAATCCAGGAACTCCTTGGGGAGGACAATGGGGGGTTTTGCTTTCTCAGCTGCAGCAGCAAGCTCTGTGGCTGTGATGAGCCTTGCTATGACTGAAGATCCTAGGACAAAGCAGGAGTCTCCACAGATGATCCTGTAGAGGGCACAGTTTTGCTTGGCATGGGCGATATACTGGTCCTCAGTTTTGTAATGGAGGAATTCATAGAGTCATTGGTCAGAGACAGCATCTACATTGACATGGTGGGGAGTCCTGGACAGGGGTTTTTGAAAGAAGGTGTTGTGGCATTTATTGTCCGAGGTGTGCATTGTGTAAAGTTCTTTGGACTGGTCACAAGTTTCAGAGATGAAGAGGGTTTGGTGAGACCAGTCAATGATGGGGTTGGTGATCTGGAGCCAGGGGAGACCTAGGATGATGTTCTCTCTCCCACAAGACATGATGTGAAAGAGGTGTTTCTGGGCAATCCCTTCAATGTTGGTGAAGAGGATACAGGTGAAACAGATCTCTCCGTTTTTGTTCAAGGTTTGGTCTATGTTTCGGACTTTGATGGGAATATCAAGCTTCATGGTGGGAAGGGAGTGTTTTCTGACAAACTGCCAGTCGATGCAAGAAATATCTGCACCACTGTCAATCAGGGCACAAGTGTCGACCACTTTCAATGTGTGTGAAGGGGTAATGAGTTGAAGGGGGGATTCTCATTGCCTTTGGGGTGTAGGATACTAATACAGGAGCACACATTACGGAGGGGGAACTTTGCATCGAAGGAAGTTCCTGCTTCAAAAATCCTGGTCCACAGAAGAGAAAGCTACCCTAGCTACTCCTTCTTCTTCATCATCATTTATTTCCTGGAGGTGGGGCAGTTCTTCTTCCTTGGCAACTTGTTGGACTCAAGGTTTGGGTGTAGAGGTGAAGGTGGGGCAGTTGATACTGTTGTGACCTGGTTTCTGGCATTGGAAGCAAAGACCTTTCTTAAAGTAAATCTTTTGTTCCTCTGGGGTGAGCTTCCTGACACATTGTTGCAAGGTGTTAACCTGCAGCACTGAACTCGAACTCACAAAGTGGTTTAGAATATAGCTAGTCCCTTTTACAAGTGGGACAAAACTGGCGAGGATGATGAGGAGTGGTATTCACATAGTCACGACAGAGGACAGAGTCCAGTGCAGTAACAAAGTGGATAAGACTAAGGGTACTCAGTCAACTACCTAAGGTTTATATACATGAGGGAGTGGTGCACAGACCATGCTGTACACTATAGGGTAGGTGCAAGATATAGAAGCATCCATGAGAACAAATCTTAGGGGTCATGTGAAAAAGAAGATAAACATGAGACAGGTCATTGCTAGGTCTAGGCCTAGGTCATGTGAGATGTCCCACAATCATGTGCACAAGTCATGTGATCATGAAAAAAGAAAGGGGCTAAGTCAGAGGTACATGTTGTGGTGGAGTCTATCTCCATCTGTTAGGGGTGTCTGGTGGGACTGAGGGTGAAATTGTAACACTACCCCCCAGTTTTCAAGACTCATAATCCAACTGAGTCGCAGGAAACTCCAAGTACAACAGGCTGAAGTCCAAAAAAAGGGACAGAAACTCCGAATAAGCCATATTGCATGTTACGCGAAGCGTATACAACAAGTCTCTTACTAGACAGACTACGTGCTGGCGATGCCCACGAAGAGACCGACGTCAGATGAGCAATCGTTCAAAGAGGAGCGAGGATGACAAGGGATGAAGCAAGAATGCTTCCAAGGGTTTTAACTTAGAGGGGACTCGAGGGAGGTGAGACTAGACGTTACGCTTGTATTGCGTAGATCAAGAATAGAGAATACAAATGGTAACTACTGGTTTATATACGCAGGACCAGTGCGCACGGACCAAGGGGAAGGGAATAAAAGAGGAAATAGAAAGAATACTGTGGAAGGCGATGGAAACGGGGAATATACGCCGATGTGAGAGAATCGGGGAAAGAGAGAAGGTAAGTCCGAGATAAGAGTCAGAGACGAGATAAGAACAAGGATGTCGGACCGGTGAGAAGGAGATAGCTATTGTTAGACCAAGTGCATCCTCTCCAGTTGTAGCGACGAAAGAAGAAAGAGATAAGGAGTATCCGAGGAAAGGGAATGAAAATTGTAACATTGCATATGGGTTAAAGGGCAGAGGGATGGTTGGAGTGGAAGTTAGAGACAGCATTCCAAGCATGGGACAGATTGGAGGCAGGTTCCCAGGTGCAATCCGTCATGTCCCAACCCTTCCAGTGTATGAGATACTCAACACTCCGTCAGCAGATGCAAGAGGCCGCAATGAAGTTGACTTCATACTCCTTATGACAATCCTCCATGACAACAATAGGGTCCAGGCAGAGAGAGGGCTGTCCATCCAATGTACCCCTATAGGGTTTTACCTGTAAGATGTTGACAATAGGGTGGATGAGGAGGGAGGCAGGGAGAATGAGTCTGACAGCATTGGGGAGCACTGCTGAGATCTCATAGGGGCCAATCCACTTTTGGGTTAGTTTCTGGGCTGGATAGGGACATATGAGGTTATCTGTTGACAACCAGACATGATCTTTGACAGCATAAGGTGATGCCTGAGACTGACTTGATTTGGCTGTATGTTTCATGCGATCCTGAGTTTTTAATAATGCCGCTTCGATCTCTTTATGAGCCTTCCCTGTTTCCCATGCAAACTGACCCCCCAGAGTAGCACTAGATCCCTCAAAGCCCATGGGTGGTAGGAAGTCCCTGGTGACTGCGAAAGGGATGGTACCAGTTGCCGAAATAAGTGAGTTATTGTATGTGAACTGGGCCATCTTGATCCATTCTGCCCAGTCTTCCTGCCTCTTGGCAACATAGGTATGCAGATACTGCTCGACTTTGCAATTGAGACATTTGGTTTGTCCATCTGTTTGTGGATGATATGTGGTAGAGAGCTTCTGCTTAATCTCTAGCAGCTGGCATAGATCCTTTGTGAACTCGGAGGTGAACTGGGGTCCTCAATCAGATATGATTGTGGAGGGTAGTCCATGGGTACACCAAACATGGTCCCTAAATAATTTAGCAAGATCTTGTGAAAAGATCTGTTTATGGCATGGTATGAGTACAATTTCTTTGGAGAAGTGATCAACTATAGTACAAATGGAATCATAAGTGTTTGAAATGGGAAGTCCAGTAACAAAATCAACAGAAATATCTGTCCATGGTTTGGTGGGAATAGGAAGTGGTAATAATTTTCCTGCTGGTGGCTTCAATGATCCCTTCATGAGGACACACACCTGACAGTGATCTACATAATTCTTGATGTCTTTAGTGGCGCTGGGCCACCAATAGTGCCTATGTAATGAGAAAGTGGTTTGCACATGACCCAGGTGCCCGGAGGCAGGCAAGTCATGGTAGAGTCCCAGAATTTTGGTATGAAGAGAAGAGGGTACGTAAATAATGTCATCTTTGTTTTTGTATATTTTTTTGAGTGCATAGTATTCGTAATTGTCTATGGAGTCAAAACCTAATTTAGAAGATTCTTTTTGTAATTTTGTATAGAAAGGAGAAGAGAGTTCAATCAAAGAAGATGAATTTATAAATAATGTATCAGGAAGCACCATAATGTTTTGATTGTGATTTTCAACGGCATCCCTGTGATCTGGCCATCTCGATAATATATTGGCTCGGCCATTGCTAATGCCAGGTTTATAGATAAGGGTATAGTTGAACTCTTGGAGGAGCTCATGCCATCGAGCCTGATGCCCTGAGAGAGTCTGTGGCGTCTTCCAGTATTTGAGATTCTTGTGATCTGTCTAGATCTCAAAGTTGGTTTTGCTAATGAGATAGTGACACCATTCTTCCAGGGCTCAGATGATGGCCAAGAGTTTTTTGTCATAAATAGGATAATTCCACTTAGTGGAGGAGAAGGAATGGGAAAGAAATGCACAAGGTCTTCATTTGGAATCGTCTCCCTATATGGATAGCATGGTGCCTGTGGCAATGTTGCTGCCATCAGTTTTAACTCACATCTCCTGTGTAGTATTGGGGTAAGCGAGGAGTGGGGCCTTGGTGAACTGTTGTTTAAGCATGTTGAAGGCATGCTGCCTTTCTTCAGTCCACTGCTAGGGGGTGTCCTTTTTAGTGAGGTCGTTGAGAGGTCATGCTATCTGTCTGAAACCATCAATGAAACGTCGATAATAATTACAAAGTCCTAAAAAGGACTGGAGCTGCTTGAGTTTGACAGGAGTTTGTTGAGAATCATGATTTCTATTTCTGATATTCTATTCTTGATCATGATTCTAGACCAGGAACATAGTCCGGTCTTATGACACTATTCATATTACTCATAGATAGGAGATAGCTATATTTAGCTTATCTGAGTCACACCAGTAATAGCATATTTAGAACACTATATTTAGTGTACTATAGATAACTAGCCTATGGCATTTATAGCTCTTATCTCTTGATAGAGTTCAAGCTCCTCTTGAACCTTATATGGTTTAGTATATAAGGACAGGCCTACTGTTACATCTCTGGCCTTGGTGGGGACGGACGTAGATTTAGAGGGGTTCGTGGGCTTCTAGTTGGTGGAGGCTTTCCAGCAGCTTGATCCTACCAATGGGGTAGGGTCAAGGGTTCGAGTAGTGAGGTGGCTACCGAGGGTCAAAGGGGTTTCAAAGGGAGCGCCTACTCAAAAGTAAGGCGAAGACTTCTAGAGAGGTTCAAGGGATGTCAAGATGTTCAGAT
>JBBPLM010000647.1:0-10657 GCA_038089795.1 Pulchroboletus neoregius | reverse complement strand
GTCAGTATCGGTAGATCCGGTACAAACATGTACACACCCCTAGGTAGTATATAAGGCCCAAGAGCCCGCCAGAGAACTTCAGTCAAGTTCTCTTGGTGTTTCCCATCCAGAGCACTAAGCAAGATAGATTCCTCAGCCTTCATATCTTCTACCTACCTAGTGTAACTTCATCTGATTTGCCAGATTTCGTCTCTGGTTCATTGGTTGTTTCAAAAAGTGTACATTTCATGCTGAAGAAGTTGAGTTTCTCAGCATGGTTGTTGGAAAGAACAGCATCCGCATGGATGACTCCAAGGTCAAGGCTATCCTCAAATGGCCCGTTCCCAAGAACATAAAAGGAGTCAGGAGTTTCCTTGGATTGGCAAACTTCTATTGCTGATTCATCTTTAATTACGCACAAACGGCATGCCCGCTCCATGATCTTATGAAAAAGGACGTGCCTTTCACCTGGGGCAGTGCCCAACAACAGGCATTTGACATGCTAAAAGAAAAATTTACATCCGCCCCTATCTTAGCATACCCTGATAATGACTGCAAGTTCTGAATGGAGTGTGACTCCTCAGACTTTGCTATGGGAGCAGTGCTCTCTATTCTCAAAGAAGAAAAGTGGCACCCAGTTGCCTATGCTTCCCACTATATGAGCCTGGAAGAACAAAATTACCCCATCACTGACAAAGAGATGTTGAGCGTAATCTGTTTGCTTGAGATGTGGCGCCACTACCTAGAAGGTGCTAAGCAGGAATTTAAGGTCTGGAATGACCACGCAAACCTGCAGTGGTTCATGAAGCAGCAGGATCTCAATTGCTGCCAAGCGTGCTGGGTGCAATACCTTTCATGCTTTAATTTCCTCTGGTTACATAAGCCCAGAGCTACCATGGCCAAAGCCGATGCTCTCTCTAGATGAGAAGATCACACAATTGGCATGGAAAATGACAACACAGGGATAACGGTTATCTCCCCGGACAAAGTGCGGGCCTTGAAGGTTCACATTACAGATGAAGGGGATCACCTAATAAAACACATCAGAGATGCAACCAAAAAAATGTTCATGAAAGACAGTCCAACCACCATTGATGGGTGGAAAGAATCAGACATAGATACCAATAGCATCATTTACACTGCTGATGGCCGCTTTTACGTTCCTGATGAAGGAAGTCTTCGCTTGGACACTATCCACCTACACCACGATTTACCTGCTGCTGGTCACCCCGGAGCTGAAAAGACCCTCGAACTGCTGTGGTGCAGCTACTCATGGCCACATGTGGCTTATCACATCAAAGATTACATCTCACGCTGTGACAGATGTCAACGCTTCAAGGTGGGCAATATCGCGCCTGCCGGCAAGCTCCAACCCCTGGAAGTTCCTCACATGCATGGGTTGACGTCACTGCCGATTTCACAATGGATCTTCCCCCCTCCAATGGATTCAACTCCATTCTTGTCGTTGTTGATTGATTCTCGAAAGAAGTCGAGTTCATTCACTGCAATAAGACTGTTACTGTGCTGGACACAGCTAAATTATATTTACACAACGTCTGGAAAAACCACGGACTTCCATGGAGCATAGTCTCTGACCATGGCCCCCAATTTGCCTCACAACTCATGAGAGATCTGTGTGCCCAATTGGGTATTAAGCCAAAACTTTCAACCACACATCATCCACAGACTGATGGTCAGATGGAGCGCATGAACCGGGATCTCCAACAGTATCTCCAGCTCTTTACAGCTGAGAAACAAGACAAGTGGGCGGACTGGCTTCTGCTTGCTCAGTTTTCATATAATTCAAAGCAATAAGCTTCTATGCAAAAATCTCCTTTTGAGGTTACATGCTCTTATGTCCCTTGAATGGGCATGGAGTCCCATGTCTCTAAAGCCCTAGCGGCCAATGAGTTGGCTGATATGATGGCCAAAACCTTAGAAGAAACCAAAAACAACTTAGAAAAAGCCCAGGACCATATGAAGGTCCAAGTGGATAAGAAATGGTCAGAGGCACCGGCATACACTGTCGGTGATCTTGTCTGGTTGTCAACAGACAATCTCCACTTGCCACATGCTTCAAAAAAGCTTTCTAAGCACTGGCTTGGCCCATATAAAATTACAAAAATAGTTGGCCCTAACACAATTTTTCTTCTCCCACACTCGATGCATATACACCCCACCATAAACATCTCTCGTGTGAAACCATACAAAGAACAGTTACCTGGTCAACCGGTTGATCAGCCTGGTCCCTCTAATGTTACAGAGGATTGGGACGAGGAATACAAAGTTGAATATGTTGTTGACTCCCGATGGAAAGGCTGTCGGCTCGAGTACTTGATCCACTGGAAGGGCTATGATGACTCCGAGCACACATGGGAACCCCTGAGCAATCTCTTACATGCCAAAGAGGTGATCTCCAACCCCACCCATGCTTGCCCCAACGCGCCTCGCCGTCTCAATATGACCTATTTGGATTTTGTCGGCCTTTTCCGTCAACACAATGATTTGATGGAGTATGATGGTTTCAATGCTCCCTTTGATCACCTGGAAGTTGATCTCTAGAAAGGGGGTAGTGTTACAAATGGTATTCTTTCTCTGGTTTTTCTCTTCTTTTTCCTGCTCTCCACACGGTCAGACATTGACCTTTTTCATGGACTTTGTTACAATTTTCTTCTCTTCACTTGTTATACTTCTTTGTTTGTTTCTTTTTGCTACTGTAGAAGAGAGGATACTCCATAGAACTACCACCTCTTTCTTATCTCAGCTTACTGTCTACTGGTTATCTTGGACTTACCCACTCCTCCACTGATTCTCTCACATTGGTGTGTATTCCCCGTTTCCATAGCCTTCCATAATGTTCTTTCCTTTCCCTCTTTTATTCTTTTCCCCTTGGTCTGTGTGCACTGGTCCTGCGTATATAAACCAGTAGTTACCATTTGTATTCTCCATTCTTGATCTACGCAATACAAGCGTAACATTAAGTCTCACTTCCCTCGAGTCCCCTCTGAGTTTATCCCTTGGAAGCATCTTCGCTTCATCCTCGTCATCCTTGTCCATCTCTGAACGATTGCTCGTCTGACATCGGTCTCTTCGTGAGCATCACCAGAACACAGTCTGTCTAGTAAGAGACCTTATTGTCTACGCTTCGCGTAACAGACTTAGACATTTTCTTGTGCAGTGCTTATCTAAGCACACAGACAGTGCTTCATCTGATCTTTCTCATCTTATCTTTTTTGATCATGTGACCTAGAGTCATGTCCCTTTGGTCTAGCCCTTGCACAGCTTCTCTTTCACACATTCATGTCCGTCCTATGCAAGGCAGTACTGCTTCTTTTCTTCTCTTCCATTTGATGGCCTCACCTTGGCCTCATGGAATTCATGTCTGCGTGCTTCCATTGTATGGCAGTGCATGCCTCATGGTTACCTTGCTGCAGTAATCTCTGCTGGTACCAGCCCTAAAGTACTTTACCCATTTGTAGTATCATATTGGTAGATCCGGTACAAACAGATGTATATACCTACATAGTATATAAGGCCCAAAGTGCCAGCCAGAGAACTCAGTCAAGTTCTCTTGGTTTTCTTCCTTCATTGAGGACCAAGCAAGATAGATTCTAGCTCTACTTTACCTACTCTTCACTCTCCTGACTCTATGAGTTTCACCCTCGATTGTTGGTATTTCAGTAGACCTACCTAAGGGTCATCAACCCATCAAAGGGAGATGGGTATATGCTGTCAAATCCGATGGACGCAAGAAAGCTCACTTCGTTGCTAAAGGATTTACTCAAGTCTTTGGAATAGACTATGAAAACACATTCTTGCCAGTTGCAAGATTTGAAACCTTGCGTCTACTCCTCTCACTAGCAGCGCTTCACGATTGGGAATTGGAAGCACTTGATGTCAAGACTGCATTCTTGTTTGGAGAACTGGACGAAGAAATCTACATGAAACAACCGAAGGTTTCATAGTCAAAGGCCAGGAGAGAAAAGTCTGTCAACTGAGGAAGGCCATCTATGGTCTAAAGCAAGCCACACTGCAATGGAATAATCAGTTGCACAGAAGTCTCCTGGAAATGGGTTTTACCCGCTGCTCTGCAGATCCAGCAACTTATTACAACATCACTGGTGACACTATAATCATTCTCCTCATTTATGTTGATGATGCACTTTTTATGGGTAGTAACAAGGCACAACTCCTTGATCATAAAAAGAAGTTCATAAAGCAATGGGAATCATGTGATCTTGGCGAAGCCAAAGAATATCTAGGAATGAGGATCACAAGAGATTGCAAAGCCCATATGATTACTCTTGATCAAACCCACTATGTGGAGAAAGTTGCAAAACACTTTGGTCAAGAAAATTGTAAGGAAGTCTCAACTCCTCTACCTACCAGATACAGTCTGAGGGCAAATGAAGGCAATGCCAATCCGACTCTTCAAAGTTGTTATCAATCGGTCATTGGATTATTGTTATATATTATGCTAGGAACAAGACCAGATATTGCCTATTTGGTAATCAAGATGTCGCAATTCTCTGTGAACCCATCAGAAGAACACCTGCAGAGAGCACTCTATATAGTGCACTACCTCTTATCCACTACAGATCTCTGCATATGGTATTCTGCATTGGGAAATCAGAATGGGCTTATGGCTTACTCTGACACCGATTGGGCTGGTGATCACAAAACATCTCGTTCCACCACTGGATATGCCGTCTTCTTAGCAAATGGCATTATTTCCTGGCTATCTAGGCAACAAAAGAGAGTTAGACTTTCTTCCACAGAAGCAGAATATTGTGGTATGACTGAGACTGCAAAGCAGCTACAATGGATCTGCAATGTCTATGAAGAATTGGGATTCAAACTTGGTCCTCTACCACTATGTGTTGATAACCAAGGTGCAATATTCCTTGCCTCAAATCCAGCGCAAGAAGGGTGTATCAAACATGCCTGCATACCTAATCACTATATCCGTGAAGCAGTAGAGTTTGGAGAAGTCAAACTTTACTATGTCCCAACAAATCAGCAATATGCTAATATCTTCACAAAGAACCTTGCAAAGCTGAAGTTTGAAACTGGAAGAAAGGCACTATGTCTCATCAAGCATTCATAATATGAACTGCGAGGAGGAGTGTTGAGAATCATGATTTCTATCTTCAGATATTCTATTTCTGATCATGATTCTAGACCCAGGATGAAGCCCGGACTTATGACGCTATTCATATCACTCATAGATAGGAAGATAGCTATATTTAGCTTATCTGACTCACAGTGACTCATTCTGAGTCACACTAGTGATAACATATATAGAACACTATATTTAGTATACTATACATAACTAGCCTATGGCAGTTATTGCTCTTATCTCTTCATAGAGTTCGAGCTCCTCTTGAACCTTATCAGGTTCAGTATATAAGGACAGGCCTTCAGCCTGTCTCAATAACAGTTTCTTCACCTGTTCTATTACTGCCTGCTCCCTCTACACTTGAGTTCAATACTCAACTCTATTCACTAGCACTTTTGCTAAAACTCTTGTCTATCAACCTACACTCTATTGTCTTGGTGAGTCTCCCACCAAACATCATACTCCCCCCGCCCCTGTGCTGTTGGGATTGTTAGATTCCAATACGCACTAGAGAAATGCTTGGTCTCCATGCCTGGGCAGAAACGGCAGGGAATAGCACCACCCCATCTGGCTCAAATTCAAAAGTAGAAATCTTCCAGGATCCCGGTGCATACAACAGATCTAAAGCCAAATTTGAGGACTGGTGGATAAAGCTGAAGGCATGGATAGATTGCAACCCCTGGCAATTCTCCAAAATTGGCACACTAGGGATAGCAGAACCCAACGGCAAAAATTGTGCCTACACCATCCCCTCCTGTTTATGAGGGCAAAAAGGAAGCTACTTTGCAGAAAGAGAACTGTAGAAGCTCGCAGACGGGAACACGCGTCTTTGCAACTGGGCAATGCTTGTAAGTGATATTGAAGGTTTATTTAGACCCCAGCTACAAGTAGACTGGGCAAAAAATGAGATCTCCCGATTTGAACAGGGGGTTCTTGACATCAATACCTTTATCACAAAATGGCGCACTCTATATCACCAATTGCAAATTGACAATGCCATGGGAGTGTGGCTATTGGAAAACAAAATTTCACCCCACATCTGGTATGAGCTCTTCCAGACTGCGGGCAGAAAAACTACTGTTGACAAAACGTTAATGGAAGTCTGCAAAATTGCAAAGGATTCGAAGCGTATGCTCTCTTCTCCAAAGGAACTGCTGGGGAGTCCTCAGACAAACCCACAAAGAAACATTTCAGCCACGCTGCTGAAACTCATGATCCACAAGGTGCCAATGAAGCACATATAAACTTTAATGGATCAAAGAAGCCAGGCGGCAAGGCAATGAAGTGCTTCAACTGTGGCATGCAGGGCCACGATGCAAAAGAGTGCTGCAAGGCCAAAAATAAATGCCCCCAGTGCAAGTTCCTGGGGGTTTCGCACAAGAAAGATTGCCCTAAACAGGCAACCTCGGCACGCACCGCCACCACTGCTCCCACCACCTCCTGGGACAACAACTGTGACCCATCTCTCACAGTATGCAGGATGGATTATGAACAAATAAAAGCATTCTTTTTTGACCTCAAGGAAACTGAGCAACATGCTCAAGGTAAGGGAAAAGGCCCAGCGAACTGACCAATCTGGGTAGTCAGTTCACTGTTCCCTCTCCTTCCCTTTCTTCAAAGAACTTTTTCTCTCCCCTTGCTGTTGAAGAGATAACTGACAGCGAGGACAATTATGATACATTCATACATAGTCAAGGGGTGACTTCACTAGAGGCGAAGCACAGCAGGGACTCAAAACCTATGCTTAATTCCCCTTTGAAAAACCCAAAAAAATTATCCGCTCCTACTTCCCACAAAGAATTCCCAGAAAAAGTTTATACACATTCGGCCAATGTGGCCAAAGAAATCCTTCTCGACATTTCCATTTCCTCCACAGACAAGAAGTCCTTCATTCCCACATGCGCCCTGCTAGACAGTGGCGCAAACATAATATTCATTGACAAATCCTGGGCAGAGCAAAAGAAGCTCCCTCTACACCCACTATGCCACGCCATCCCCATCTTTAATATGGATGGCACCAAAAACTCCGCTGGGAACATCACCCATTGTGTGGAGATAACAATTTCATACCAAGGTCACCATGAGAAGGTGACAGCCGAAGTAACAGATCTCAGCAAAAACCAGATGATCTTAGGGTTCACGTGGCTCCAGAAGCACAACCCTGAAATCAACTGGGAACAAGGAATGGTGAAAATGACATGATGCCCCTGTTCCTGTTACCTTCTCCAGGAAAAGACCACTTTCATACAGTGTCTCAAGAATGAGGAATTAGAAGCAGCGTGGAATGCCCACAAAGTCAGATCTGCACTAGCCACATCAACCCCTTCTCCCACAAAAACGGCCACTGAGCTAGTCCCGCAGTCTTTACATAAATTCCTGCATGTGTTCCAGAAGCATGAGTCAGAACGTTTACCCACCAGAAAAGTGTGGGATCACGCCATTGACCTAAAAGATACGTTTAAAGCTAAAAAGGGTAGAATAATCCCACTATCACCAAAAGAGCAAGAGGAGGTCTCAGCCTTCATCGATAAATAGCTCAGAAAGGGATATATCAGGCCCTCCAAATCACCACAAACGTCACTGGTGTTCTTCGTCCCTAAAAAGGAAGGGACCAAGTGAATGGTACAGGACTACCATTACCTAAATGAATACACGGTCAAAAACAATTATCCGCTTCCCCTCATTTCCCAACTCATCAATAAGCTCAAAGGAGCAAAATGTTCACAAAGATGGATCTCCGGTGGGGATACAATAATGTCTGCATCAAGGAAGGTGACAAATGGAAAGTGGTGTTTACATGCTACCATGGTTCCTTCGAACCCTTAGTCATGTTCTTCGGAATGTGCAATTCCCCCGGGACATTCCAAGCTATGATGAACAAGATCTTTGCTGACATGGAAGACGTCTGTGTCGTATATATCAACGACCTCATGATATTTATGAAGACCGACTCCAAGGAGGAGCACAACAAGGTCATGTTAGAAGTGCTATGCCATCTCGAAGAGAATGACCTCTTCATTAAACCGGAAAAATGTACCTTCCATGCTGAAGAAGTAGAATTTCTTGGTATGATTGTGGGAAAAGACAGCATCTGCATGGATGACTTGAAGGTCAAGGCCATTCTGGAGTGGCCTGTGCCTAAGAACGTCTGCGGAGTATGGAGCTTCCTTGGACTTGCTAACTTTTATCGGTGTTTCATCTCTGGGTATGCGCAAGTCGCACGCCCGCTCAATGACCTCACAAAAAAGGATGTACCCTTTGCCTGGGGCAGTGCCCAACAACAGGCGTTTGATACACTAAAACAAAAATTTACATCAGCACCTATTTTAGCTTATCCAGATAATGATTGCAAGTTCCGAATGGAGTGTGATTCCTTGGACTTCACAATGGGAGCAGTGCTCTCTATTTTTAAAGAAGACAAATGGCACCCTGTTGCCTATGCTTCTCATTCCATGAGTCCAGAAAAACAAAACTACCCAATCACTGACAAAGAGATGCTCAGTGTGATTCGTTTCCTGGAAATGTGGCGCCACTATCTCAAAGGAGCTAAGCAGGAATTCGAGGTCTGGAATGACCATGCAAACCTGTGGTGGTTCATGAAGTGGCAGGATCTCAACCACCGTCAAGTGCGCTGGGCGCAATACCTTTCCCAATTTAATTTCCTTTGGTTACATAAGCCAGGTGCTTCCATGGCAAAAGCTGATGCCCTCTCTAGATGTGAGGATTACACAGTCGGCATAGAAAACAACAATACAGGAGTAACAGTTATCTCCCCGGACAAGATACAGACCCTGACAGTTCATATTATGGATGAAGGGGATTACCTCATAAAACGCATCAGAGATGCAACAAAAACAATGTTCACAAAAGATGGTCTGACCACCATTGATGGGTGGAAACAATCAGATATAGACATGAACAGCATCATCTACACCAGTGATTGTTACGAATGGTATCCTTTTTCCCATTTTTCTCCTCTTTTTCCCGCTCTCCACATGGTCAAATGTTGACCTTTTTCTTTGGACTTAGTTGTTTCATAGTGCAGTGCTTACCTAAGCACACAGACACTGTTCAATCTTATCTTTTTCATCTTATCTTTTCGATCACGTGACCCAGTGTTACAACCCTTTGGTCTAGCCCTTGCACAGCTTCTCTTTCCCATGTTCATCTCCGTCCTGTGCAAGGCAGTACCACTTCTTTTCTTCTCTTCCATTTGATGGCCTCACCTTGGCCTCATGGAATTCATGTCTGCTTGCTTCCATTGTATGGCAGTACACGCCTCATGGTTACCTTGCTGATTTCATCTCTGTTGGTGTTTGCCCTAAAGTACTATACCTGTTTGAGGCATTGTATTGATAGATCCGGTATAAACAGATGTACATACCTAGGTCATATATAAGGCCCAAAGCGCCAGCCAGAGAACTCAGTCAAGTTCTCTTGGTCTTTCCCCATCACAGAGGGATCAAGCAAGATAGACACCTTAGCTACACATTCTCCCTTTTTCCTAGTAGAAACTTCTTCTCAATTCCTTGGATTTCACCTCCAAGTATTGGGTTGTTTCAGTGATGGCTGCTTCTATGTCCCTGATGAAGGAAACTGTTACAGACACTATGTTTTTCTCCTGATTTTTCTCTATTTTTCTCACTTTTTCCCATCCCGATTGAAGCACTTTCGGGACTTAGACAAAAATCCTTTGTGCAGCGCTTACCTAAGTGCACAGACACTCTATCTTATCTTATCACCTTCTATCATGTGACACATGGTCGCACCCCTTTGGCCTAGCCCCTGCACAGCTTCTTCTTCCCACATTCATCTCCGTCCTATGCAGGGCAGTGCCACTTCTTTCCTTCTCCTTCCATTGTGATGCCTCACGTTGGCCTCACCCTTTTCATTTCCGCCTGCTTCCATTCCCGGGCTGTGCCCGCCTCATGTACGCCTCCCCTCTACCTCATGCTATTAATCTCCATCTATGCCTACCCTAAAGGACTATACCCATATGTAGTCAGTATCGGTAGATCCGGTACAAACATGTACACACCCCTAGGTAGTATATAAGGCCCAAGAGCCCGCCAGAGAACTTCAGTCAAGTTCTCTTGGTGTTTCCCATCCAAAGGCACTAAGCAAGATAGACTCTCTAGTTTACTATCCTTCCCACTTTACTAGTGTAAACTTCATCTGATTCACCAGATTTCGCCTCTGGTTTATTGGTTGTTTCAGAAACCTTCACTTGGACACAATTATGTTACACCATGACTCACCTGTTGCCAGTCACCCCAGGGCTGAAAAGACCCTAGAATTGCTGCAGCGCAGCTACTCCTGGCCACATGTGGCCCATCATGTGAAAGATTACATCTCACACTGTGACAGGTGCCAACGTTTCAAAGTTGGGAACATCATGCCTGCCAGCAAACTCAAACCCTTGGAGGTACCACACATGCCTTGGGTTGATGTCACAGCCGACTTTACAACCTCCCTCCCTCCCTCCAACAGCTTCAATTCCATTTTCGTTGTTGTCACTAGATTCTCAAAAGAAGTCAAGTTCATCCCATGCAATATGAC
>JBBPLM010000646.1:0-10658 GCA_038089795.1 Pulchroboletus neoregius | reverse complement strand
TTCAGTCAAGTTCTCTTGGTGTTTCCCCATCATCAGTGGGACGCTAAGCAAGATAGACCCAGTAGTACCAGTCCCCATCCCTTCCTCACTTTCTAGTAGCTACTTCATCTGATTCACTCTGGGTTTCATCCCCAGAATTATTGGTTGTATCAGCATCCATTGAGCCTGTCGTTGGGACAGCTTGTGAGGCTGTTTGAAGTAAGATAGGTTTTTGTGGTTGGTGACTATGGTTGCAGGGTGACCAGTCCCTTGAAGATAGTGTCTCCATTCAGAGAGGGCATGGATGACAGCGAGAAGTTCCCGGTCAAAGATGTCATAGTTGCATTCTGCTGCAGAAAGGGTTTTGGAGAGGAAGGCACAGGGATGTAGTTCTCCATTGAAGTCTGCTTGCATAAGGACTGCCCTGGTGGCTGTGAGAGAGGCATTGGTCATGATGGTGAAGGGTTTGGTAGTGTCAGGGAGAGTGAGGACTGGTCACTTGGTGAAGGTTGCCTGTAATGTCTTGAAGGCAGCATTACACTCATTTGTCCAGTCCCATTTTGCTCCCTTCTTTGTTAGGTCATGGAGGGGTTGGGCAATTGTGGAGAAGTCAGGGATGAACTTCCGATAGAAGTTGCAGAATCCAATAAATGACTGTACTCCTTTTACGGAGCTGGGAGGTTTCCATTCCTGAATGGCAGTGAGTTTGACTGGGTCCATTCCAACATGCCCTTCCCTGACGACCATGCCTAAGTATTCAACTTCAGCTTGGTCGAAGAAGCACTTCTCTAGTTTCAGGAATAGTTTGTGCTCTCGTAGGCATTCCAATACCTTCCTCATCCGTTTTGTATGGAGTTCCTGGTTATTGGAGTGGATAAGGATGTTGTCCATATAGACAATGAGCCATCCTTCTGTTATGAGATTGCCAAAGATGTGGTTCATGAACGCCTGAAAGGTGGCAGGGGAGTTGCATAGACCAAAGAACATTACAGTTGGTTCGAATAGTCCCAGAGGGGTGACAAATGCAGCTTTCCACCTATCTTCAGCTTAATGAGGACATTGTTATATCCCCATCGGATATCCATGTTGGTGAAGATCGACAACCCTTTGAGTTTGTCAATCAGGTTGGAGATGAGTGATAGCGGGTAGGCGTTTTTGACAGTGTGGGAGTTTAGATACCGGTAGTCCTGACATGGCCTTACCGACCCATCCTTCTTGGATACAAAGAAGAATGGCGATGCTTGTGGGGATTTGGATGGAACGATTTTCCCGGATTTGAGATGTTCATCAACAAATGTTCTACAGGCCTCTTGTTCCTTGGGGTTGAGTGGGTAGACTTTGGCCACTTTTGGGGAGAATCCTTCATTGAGTTCAATGGTGTGGTCAAAGGTCCTTGATGGGGGGAGTTCATCAATGGTCTTCTTCTCAAAAACATCTCTGAAATCGCCATATGTTTGAAGTAGTTCAGCTCTAGGCTTCTCCGTTTGTTGGGCTAGTTCCATTGCTAATGTGGTTTTCCTGATTGGATAGGCTTCCTTGGCATACCTATCCATTCTTTTCTTCCAGAGGTGGGCAATTTTGTGGTCAGGATCCATTCCTAGGTGACAGATTAGGTATTATTGGGTGATAGTGGCTGGGGAATCATGTCAGGGTGTTCTGGGGATGGACGAGATAGTTACTTCTCCAGTGGTCCAGTTTATGAGGGGGTTAATTTCTCGAAGCCAAGGTAGCCCCAGGATTAAGTTCTCCTGTCCACAATTGACAACTAGAAATTCTCTTTTTTCCTCAGTTTCGGCAATTTGGAGGTAGAGAGTTACTTTGTGGCAGATTACTCCTCCTTGATTAGCACTTCCATCCATGTTTTGTGCTTTAAGCGGTTGGGAGAGTCTTTGCAGTTGATATCCTCTCTTTTTGGCCAGGTCTTGGTCAATGAAGTCACCTGTTGCCCCACTGTCAACCAGGGCAAAGGTGTCAACGATTTGTGCTCCTTCCTTTGCAAAGATGGAGACGGGAATGCAAATGGATTTTTCATCAGGGTTTGATACAAATACAGGAGCAATAATTTCTGGAGGCAAAGACGTTGATACATTCCTCCAGTCTAAAAATCCTTGACTTCCTCGACCTTGGTGGTGGCTACTGTTTCCACTTTTCCTTTGTCTTCCTCAGCAAAGCAGGTAGTGAGTACCCGTAAGATTTCTTCTTTGGTGGTTTCTTTCTTTTCAAGGAATCCTACAAACTGTGCTAACTCCAATTTGACTTTTGGAGTTGGGAGTATGGCTGGGGTGGTGGTGGTTGCCCTTACTTGGGCTGGATTCCTTGGTGGGCATGGTGGTCCTCGATTATGAGGTTGATCCCAAGGGTGATTTTTGGTATGACACCTAACCTTGTGACAGATGAAGCATTTGTTGTGCTTCATGTATTCCGCTCTTTCTACAGGGGAGAGGCGAATGGTGTCGATGTCCATGGCATTTGGGTCTTGTGTGGTTCTAGGGAGGAAGGACCTGATACTTCCTCGGAGGAGGAGGACAGCAATCCATTTTTGCTGTGTGTGGAACTTGCTTGCTTGTTTAATCCATTCATTCAGTGTGGTGGGGATATCCTTGATTGATAGGACCATCTGTCCTAGGCTGGGGTCTAATCCGGTGGCAAAGGCCTCAATAAGGGTCTTTTCATCCTTGATTCCGGTCTGTGCTGCTGCCAGCTGAAAGCCTGCAACATACTTCTGGAACCCTTCTTTGTGGTCCCTTAGGTTCTGAACAAGGCGGTTCATGGTTCTCCTTGCCTTGTTCTGGATGTTGAAGGGGTAGAAGGTTGTTTTAAAGCTGGTTACCATTTTGTCCCAGGTTTTCTCATTTTCTGGGATGGTGTTGTCGTTAAGTTTGTAAAACCATCCTTCTGAGAATGGTTTTCCCCTTCCTTTGCTCATTTTGTTTAAGGCCATCAAGAGTTTTGCCTTGTCATTGTAAACTGAAGAGTTCATTTCAAAGTAGGCTTTGAGGGATAGCATCCACCTATTCGAGTCTTCAGAGTTCCCGGAAAAATCCTCAGGCAACCCTGCCTTTAGTTCGGAGATACGGGACATCATTTCTGTGTTTGGGGGGAGAGGTTCTTCGTCGGGTAGTTCGATGTCTGGATCTTCCTCTGCACCTGCTTCCTCAGCTTCTAGCCTGGCAGTGTGTCTTTCTATTTCTTCTCTTGTGTGTGGTTGTGTGGGGGAGAAGGTGGGACATTCTGGTTGTATGGGGGTTGGTGTATCCTCTCCATCAAAGAATCCCTCAGTGGTCTCTTGGTCTGTTTCATTCGAGGTGGAGTCAGATGGGGGATGGAGGGTGTGACGTGGTGCAGAGATATGAAAGCAACTAGAGGATGATATGGTGGGCAAGTTCTCTTCTGCTAAGTAGCAGGAGGTGTGGGATGAGCTAGTTCTTTTGTTATGCTTGTGGCGTAAGTTCTAGTTTCGAAGTGTACACTTTGGAGTAGTATAATGACTCAGAGAGATAGAGGCTGGTCTCACTTCCTAAGTTCACACTCAGGCAAGTGGATGGACTAGAAAATATGCTGGATTGCATAGAACTAGCTAGGGAATAGAAGTACATGGTGTTACGGTTTCATGTCTCACATGACATTTTCCCCTAACTCTTTATTTCTTTTTCCTTTTTCTTTTTATCACAGACTTATCCCCCTTCTTGTGATACATTTATCCCCCTTTCCTTGATCACGTGACCTGGTGACTGACAGGTCACATGACATCCCCCTTCGCAATCTCTGGATCTTCCCCTGGTCGGTCTCTTCTGTGGATCTACCCCCTTACCATACATGCCTCCACGTTCCTCATCATACTTCATGGTAGGGGCTATGCCTTCATTTCCATTTATTATTCTTCCCTTCCATTCCTTCTCATGATCATCCCCGCTATGCCTCATGCCTAGTGCATGTTGCATCGCCTCATTAATTACTGTTCTCCTTACTATACCTGTATATGTAGTGGCATCGTAGATCATATCACAACATATATGTTACAATTTCTACTCCTTTCACTCATACACTCCTTGTCTCTTCCTATTCGCTACAATTGGAGAGATTACTTTACATTTCTACCTTCTCATCCTACCTTTAGTTCTTTTCATCATCGGACTTATTGTAACAACCCAAACAAAGACCAAGGACGACGTGTCCAAGGCCAATGTCCTGGCTGAAGGAGGTGGGGTCACTTATTACCCGAGACTTATGCTCCAACCCTTATGAGGGGAAAGAACAGAAGAAACTCGGATGAGTTCTACTGCCGGCTCTTAGGCCTTAAATACTACTTAGGGGTTTGTACATGTAGATATCTAATCTATGATGTACTTCTACATAAGACTATAGTATAGAATGGAAGCATAAGGCGGTGATTAAGGAGGCTGTAGCCCATGAGGAGGTCATGAGGCCAGCGGGGATGAGCGTGGATGGAATGGAAGAGGAGAAACATACGGTAATGAATAGATAGGGGAAATGAGAACATAGCCTGTATCACGAGGTAAGATCTGGATCAGGAAGGCTTATGCAATAAAGGGGAAGATCTAGGGAAGATCCTAGATTGCGGAAGGAGATGGATCATGTGACAAGTCACATGACCCGAGAAAAGGGGTAATCATAGAAGAGAAAGGGATAAGTCCAGATGTGAGGATAAGATAAGGAGAAAAAGATAAGAATTAGGGGAAAAAGTCACGTGAAGGTATGAAACCGTAACACTTATCATCTCCTCCACCGATTCTCTCACATCGGTTAGTGTCCCCCGCTTCCATAACCTTCTATTAGTTTCTCTCTATCTCCTTTCCTAGCCTTTGCTCCTTGGTCCATGCATTCTAGTCCTTAGTATATAAGTAACTTCTTTACCACCTGTATTTTTCATTCTTGATCTACGCAATACAAGCGTAATGTTAAGTCTCATCCCTTGAGTCCCCTCTAAGTCTTTCCCTTGGAAGCATCCTTGCTTCATCCCTCATCATCCTCATCCATCTCTGAACAATTGCTCATCTGACGTCGGTCTCTTCATGAGCATCACCAGAGTGCAGTCTGTCTAGTAAGAGACCTCATTGTATACGCTTCATGTAACAATATACACATAGACTAGTAGTATATAAAGCCCAAAGCGGCACCAGAGGAGAACATTCAAGTTCTCTTCTGCTTTCCTCCACCAAAGGGTGCAGTTGTAGAATCTTGGGTCACTTTCCCTCCCTCCTATGGTCCGGCATTTGGCCTTGGACATACACTGTCCTTGGTTGTTTGTTGGGTTGTTACACATGGGAGGGCCTTTATATACTGTAGGAGCTAGTGCACAGACCATGCTGTGCAAGCAGTACTAGGGCTAAGGCATCCATAAATGGGTGAATGGGGACATGAGGCACAGCTCCAGGAGAGAGCTGCCTAGAAGTGGAATAGCATCCAAGTCATAGTGAGTCAGAGATAAGCTGAGTTTAAAATGAGTCACATGGGTGACCGTGTGATGTTATATCCATAGGTAAAAGGAGAAATGGTAAGTCCATAAGGAGAGGAAAGAAAAGGAAGAAAAACCATAACACATTTTCTAGGTGAATTAACAAAAATATACCTTGAGCCTACTTGCTCATTGTAACTCTATAAAATGGTGAGCATGTTTTTATTATAATTCCTCTAACATGGTTATCTGTCTAGGCTGTGGCGTGTCTTTTAGCTCACGCAAACAACTCTCGGCACATGGTGTGCTGTGTGCTGAGAACATTGCCTTATCTACTGCAATCTATGATTGCAAGCATAAGTATAGACACTCAAGCTCTGATAACTGCCAAGGAAAAAGGTCCTGCCCTCCTCTGAAGAGTGTCTCTCCTGCCCCTGAGTCACCAGTAGCAGGACCGAGCGTCACTTATCAAGCTGATGCTAATATTGGGGACTTGCTCAGCAATCATGAAGTAAGTCTCTATTTTCTCAAGTATGGCATACTTTCATTTCCGAATAGCTTCTGAGTCCACTGCCTGTGGAGTCAGCACCTGCTGTATCTAGCTAGTTGGGTAGGCAAATTTGCATGCCCCCTCATTTCAAGGACTACCTGCCAGGCAGCACAACCCGTCTCGCACACATGCTGCTCTCGGCACATCAACAATGTGCCTTACATGCTAGTCAACCCTGTGTTTCCCCTTGTCTGTTGAGTACTTCCGAAGATGAAACACCTCACACCTCATCTCCCCCTCATTCTGTCTCTTTCACTACTAAGCCAGATACCTTTGGCTTGTATCACATCTATCCTAACAAGCCAACCTACAACCCACTGCATAGTCTAGAGAACAACTGTGATGCTCCAGACTTGCAAAACAATCTGTCTATCAAGGGAGATGCTAGGCAAGATTTCCTCGGCATCCCCAGCCATGCTCACCTCTCCCCAGATGACATTTTTGCACCTTTTTCAAATCCCACATCCAGCATCTATCTAGCATGGAATTACTCTGGTTCGCATCTCAAGTCTGGCATTGAGGCCGATCACTTCAGCAGGATCCACATTACAAGACAGAAGAACTCAAAACATTCTCATTTGCTTGCAAGACCAAGTGGCTGGATGACTTTCTTGACTCAAAAGCAAACCCATTCTGCTCAGATTACAGTTGGTGCAAATCTACTGTAGAGATCAAGCTTCCAAGGCACAATATGCCATCTCCCTCTGAATCCAATGTGCCTTGGATGAAGATTGACAGTGTTTGGCACTGTGACATCGTTGATATAATCACTAACACTTTTCAAAGTGAAACTGGGTTGTCGTTCAATATGACACCCTTCAGTCAGTGATGGAAAGTTCATGAAGACAAGACTGTCAATGTTTTCTTGGAGGCATATTCTTTGCCTGAAATGCTACATGCTCATGAGGAGATCAATGCACTCCCATGCAAACCTGATGACAATATGGAACATGTAGTTGCATCCATTATGGTCTGGTCTGATTCCACGCAGGTGACCGGTCCAGTTTGGCAACAACTCAATGTGGCCCTTTTACCTCTCATTCAGCAACCAATCCAAGTATTCTTGTGGCAAACCCTCAGCGGCTGCATGTCACCATCTGGCATATATTCTGAAGGTATGTGTTTGCTTTTACTTTTCTATACTCATGCTTAACTTCATATCAGCTTCCTCACAACTTTCAGGATATCTACCATGAGATCTGTGGAATATTGGCACAGCAGGATATTCTTACACACTGCAAGTGGGAATTGTTCCAGGCCATATGGGACCTATTACTCAATAACAAGTTCATGGATGCATATCGAAATGGCATCATTATTCAGTGTGCTGATGGAGTTACCTGGCAGGTGTACCCCCGTTTTGTTTCCTATTCAGTGGATTACCCAGAGAAGTACTCAATTTCATTATCATGTCTGTCTGTCTAAATTATGGTCAACTAGGGTATTGATATCTGGAATAAAGTTCCTTGGAATGAGGCCATGCCCTTGTTGTCTAGTGGAGAAATCTGATCTTAGCAAGATGGGTATGGACTGTGATATGAAGTGCTGCAAGCATCAACCCCGGATTGATACAGTTCATTGGCAATGATGGATCAAGAGTGCAGGCGAGTTCATCTTCAAGAAGAGAATCAAAATTGATGGTGCACAGGTTTGGGCCCTACTCAATGAAGGGTCATATGTTCTTACTATTGTATGTCTATTTCGTCACTGTATTCTGCAAATACACTGACATTCCAAGAATACATTCTCTAATCACCTCCTGGATTTTGGAACGAACTTTTTTGATCATCTAGTGATTGACCAGCTACATGAATTTGAGGGTGGCATATGGAAGGGGATATTCACACATCTTCTACGGATACTAATTGCACAAGGGGGGGATACAATTCAGAAAATGGACAAAAGGTATGTTCTTTGTTCTAGGCCATTACAAACTTATCTTGATTCTTAGGTATTGCACTATTCCAACATTTGGACATGGAACAATCCAGTGATTTGTTACAAATGCATCATCTATGAAACAATTGGCTGTGAGAGATATTGAAGACCTGTTGCAGGTGAGTCTCACGTCAAACAAAATGGCATGAAACTCATGGTTTCTAAGTGTGCAATACCTGTTTTTGATGGTCTCCTACCCCATCCACATGGCTTGATTGTGCAAGAACTCCTTTTTGAGCTCGCAACATGGCATGCTTATGCCAAGCTATGTCTACACACCACTGATACCCTCAACTTCTTTGATGCAACCACAAAATCACTGAGCCAAGTGGTACACAAGTTTCTGAAAACAACCTGCGAAGCTTATATTACACTTGAACTCCCTTGAGAAACAGCTGTGTGTGGCCAATGAGTTGCAGCACTCACAAGCAAGAGCAGTGCTTTTGTTCCCCAGAAATCAACCAAACACAAGTGCAAGAAGCTGAACTTGCAAATGTACAAGTATCATGCCCTGGGGGATTATGCAGATACAATTCGGGATTGAGGTACTACAGACAATGTAACAACCCAAACAAAGACCAAGGACGACGTGTCCAAGGCCAATGTCCTGGCTGAAGGAGGAGGGAACTTGACCCAAGACTTATGCTCCAACCCTCATGAGGGGAAAGAACAGAAGAACTCGGATGAGTTCGACTGCTGGCTCTTAGGCCTTAAATACTACTACTGGGTTTGTACATGTAGACACCTGATCTACAATGTACTTCTATATAAGTATATAGTAAAGAATGAGGCATAAGGCGGAGATTAAAGAGGCTGTGGCCCATGAGTCAACCATGAGGCCAGGCGGAGGTGATCATGAGAGTAATGGAAGGTAAGAAGAGAAGCATACGGTAATTAAGAGACATAGCCTCTGCCATGAGGTACGATGGGATCGGGAAGGCATGGATGGCAGAGGGGAAGATCCGGGGAAGATCCCGAATTGCGAAAGGGGATGGATCACGTGACTGTACAGTCATAGGTCACATGACCTAAAAGAAAGGTAAACGTTAAGGGGAAAGGGATAAGTCCTAAGGTAAACATAAAGAAAAAGAGAAAGAAAAGGAAAAAGTCTCGTGACGTTGTTACATCCGTAACAGACAATTACTTGACACAATCAGTGGGCCTCTCTCATTTACCCAAAATAAAGTACTAATTTGTTCTAGGGTGAATTGGAGCACCGGCGTCTGAAGTGCCACTATACACGAACCTCAAAGACCAAGGTGACAACCCTAAAGAGTATGAGCAAGCTTGAGGCACATGAGCAATTTATTGTGCTCATGCTCAAGGAGCTGGAGAAATGAGATTCCAATGATGGACATGATAACACAGCACAGTGAACTGGGAAGAAGAAGGGGAAATAAAAGCAATCTTCACCATCCAACCACTACACCATTGCTGAGTTGGAACAGACACCTACTGTAACAACTTAAATAATGGCGAAGGCAACATATGCCCAAGCCACTACTCAAGCTGGAGGAATAGGGAAAGTGACCCAAGTCTTAATGCTCCAACCCTCGTGAAGGGGAAAGAACAAGAGAACTTGAATGGAGTTCCTTGCCGGCTCTTAGGCCTTTAAATAGTACTCTACTGTGTGTACATAATTGTACTGGATCTACCGATATGTGGATATAATAGGATATTGTTACGGATTAATGTCTCATGTGACAATTTCTCCTATCTCTTTCTTTTTCTCTCCTTATCAATGGACTTATCCCTTCATACTTTACAACTGCCTTTCTTTTTAGGTCATGTGATCTGGTGATTGACAGATCACATGACTCATAACCCCTGTATGTGATCTTGGGCTTATCCCAGGATCTTCCCCCATCGCCACACATGCCTTCCCGATCCTCATCATACCTTGCAGCCTTGGTTATGTCCCCTTCTCTCTCCATATGACTTAATTATATCTTAGATCCCCTCCACCTCCTAACCCCTAGGAGCTTCCAATTTCATTACCGCTTGGCCTCACCTTGGCCTCGTGATCCTCATATCCACCCCCCTATGTTTCCCCTTATCTATACTTTTATACTAGTACATCGTAGATCGTATGTACACACATGTAATCTCTCCTAGTAGTATTTAAGGCCTAAGAGCCGGCAGTCGAACTCATTCGAGTTCTTCTGTTCTTTCCCCTCATAAGGGTTGGAGCATAAGTCTTGGGTCACCTTCCCATTCCTTCAGCCAGGACATTGGCCTTGGACACGTCATCCTTGGTCATTGTTTGGGTTGTTACAGATATAGTAGTTGAGGGCAGGCATAAGGCGGCGATTAATGAGGCAATGCACCATGCACTTAGGCATGAGGCATAGCAGAGATGAAGAGATCTACCCTGACTGTGTGACAGGGGGTGGAGAGGAATGGAAGAGAAGCATAAAGTGTGGAAATAAAAAAGAGAATGGAAGACATAGCCTCTGCCGTGAGGTATGATGGGATTGGGAAGGTGTGAGCGGCAAAGGGGAATGTTACGGACGCTATGTTTTCCCTCCCTTTTTCCTCTATTTTTCTCACTTTTTCCCGTCCCGATTGAAGCACTTTCGGGACTTAGACAAAATCCTTTGTGCAGCGCTTATCTAAGCGCACAGACACTTATCTCATCTTATCTTTTCTGATCACGTGACATACGGTCGCGCCCCTTTGGCCTAGGCCCCTGCACAGCTTCTCTTTCCCACGTTCATCTCCGTCCTGTGCAGGGCAGTGCCGCTTCTTATCTTCTCTTCCATTGTGATGCCTCAC
>JBBPLM010000645.1:0-10661 GCA_038089795.1 Pulchroboletus neoregius | reverse complement strand
CCTTGTTCAACAACTCTGGTCCCTTGACGCTAATGAAATTTGCCTTGGACTCGTTGGCCACCGCTTTTGCCAGCAATGTCTTCCCACACCCAGGTGGACCCCAGAGCAAGACACCACATGCGGCTTCGATCCCGACAGCGCCAAACAACTCTGGTCGTCGTATCGGCTGGACGATCGCCATCTGGAGTTCCTCTCGTATGCCATGCAGCGCGCCAATGTCAGACCACGTGACATCTGGGACGGTCGCGAAACCTTCTCGCTTCGAGGAAGGCTGGACTTGGGAGAGTGCGGCGCGGAAATCAGAGGATGTGATACATAGGGGTGCAAGTTGGGATTCTGTCAGTGGAGATGGATGGGCATTCAAGAAATGTGCGATGGAGCTGGAGGAGAGCCCGCTGAGGAGCGATGCAAACGGTCGTGTGTGGTGTGAAAGTGGTGGTGCTTCTGTGGTGGGAGTGGGAGGGGTTGAATCTATGACCATTGGGGTATCGCTGTTGCCGGTTGTCGTTTCTGGCATATCGGGCAAAACCAGAGTCCCTTCAGATAGTTCTTTAAATATTCGTTTTACGGAGATGACGCCCGCTGCCCCCGTTAATGCCGACAGATCCGCACCAACATATCCTGGGGTCGCTTTTGCGAGGGATGCATAATCAAAATCACCCTCGAGTCGAAGTTTGGCGCACAGCA
This sequence comes from Pulchroboletus neoregius, assembly GCA_038089795.1. Lineage (NCBI taxonomy): Eukaryota > Fungi > Basidiomycota > Agaricomycetes > Boletales > Boletaceae > Pulchroboletus > Pulchroboletus neoregius. The sequence continues at coordinate 9,974 of JBBPLM010000645.1, read as the reverse complement.
CGCGAAGTATTCTGTGATTGTCCATGAGGAGACGACCTGAGGGGTGAGTAGCGAAAAAAACGAACTTATTCCTGGCATTCTCATCGGGTACGCCCATGCTAATTTCGTGATCGAATCGACCAGCACGACGTAGTGCAGCATCCAGAGAGTCGGGACGGTTGGTAGCACCGATGACGATTATGGGCTTGTTTTCCGTCTTTTCCCAAGACATGTCTTTAAACCATTTAGCCATATGGGAACATTTGAGTGGAAGGACACTGACCATCCATGCATGTCAAGAACTGAGCGACAATGCGTCTCTCCATCTCCCTCTGTGCGCTCTCGCGCTTTGGGGTGATGGCATCGATTTCGTCAATGAACAAAAGACATGGAGCAACACGCTGGGGTCCGGCGTCAGTGGAATAGAGTAATGACACTGCCATAACCCACTTTTGCCTCCTCGAACATGTCTCTTAGCGTCTTTTCCGACTCACCCGACATCCCCGACACGATGGATGGCGCCGATATACTAATGAAGGGCACGCCAAGCTCCTAGAGTAAGAAACCCCGGCAGGGAAACAAAGGATCATGCATCAGTACCCCCAAACGATATGTATTTCTGTATTTACCCCAGCAATCGCGTTCGCCAGCAGTGTCTTGCCACAGCCAGGCGGACCATGCAACAGCACCCCACGTGGGGGCTGTATCCCCGTATGCAAGTAGATTTCGGGATGACACAATGGCATGGCGACGAGCTCGAGCACCTTTTCGATGCAGGACTCTACCCCACCAAGATCGGACAGGCGTGTCAGTGGTGGGTCGTATGTTTTGAAGGTATGGCTTCCGCCCCCGTTGGTGGTCGTGGCCGCGCGAGGCCGCTTGATTGCATCGTTATCACCTGCACTACGACGCAGCTTGCGTTTCGAGGACAGAGGGCGGACGTCTGTAGATATAGGTGCGAATTGGGGGTCAGCCTGCATGTCCGTCGATGGCCCGGCTTCAGCGGGCTGCTCGGCGGGTGGAACCACTTCTGCAGGTTCATTCGACTGAGCGGGCTGTGATGCCGTCACACCAGTCGTCTGTGTCGTTGGTTGCAGCGCGACGGCAGCGTTGAGGTTCAGTTTGGCTTTGCGATGGGCTGACCAGAGACCCTGCATGGATCGATTGAGTGCATTGGAGCCCTGTCTGAGCGTTAAGTTCAATGGACATGAAGGCTTTAGTTATTTTAAAGATAAAATGATACGAACATCCATTACGAAGGAGCACTTTGATCTCAAAAATATGCACAGCCACAATGATCTTGCTAATGTCAATGATTACAATTAACTGCTACATATCACTTTACGGTAGACCTCCAGAATATGCTCATTGATGATCTACCCAAAGTCATAGAGGTCAATTCTCACTGGATGATATGAAGGGTTATAATATTCACCCACAGTGGGAATTGTTTCGTTCTCTGTAACGTGGTGAACTTGTGCCAGGCCACTGCCCAATTTGACCTGGCATTCGGCGTTAAACTGAGTCTTGTGTGCATAAATATGGCACCATGCTCGGAGTTCCTGCTCAGCGTAGTCAGTGTCGTTTTAACCAGGCTCTGCGCTACTGCCAGTAAAAATCCGTTTACCCGGATACCGTCACTAGGGACTGAAGTCGGACATAACACGGACAAATAACTCATGAATTGGTGCGCCGACAAGATCTTTGCTCGTCCTCGACGTCTCCGACAGCGACCACGACGAACAGCTCATAATGGGCACCGTCGTCTGAACAATGCATTCTCCATCCCACGGCCTCCAATGGCGACCCCCGTCTGGACTTTCCAAGTTGCCATACTCTGCAGCAGTACTATCATCTATTGACATATTATATTCGTGACCACATAAATACCTCGAACAACCTCCTCAGGACTTACCCATCAAGTATCTACTATCCCACTATTATGGCTTCTCAATCTCGCCCAGAGCCAATGAATGCGTCTCCGTACCATTCAAAGGTCAAGGTCACTCTAACTCTGTCCGACCCGCTATACGTTTCCGGCGGACACATATCTGGAAAGATGGAAGTAGAGAGTCGTGCCGACCTTGACTCTTTGCTCGGTATAGGCGTGATGATGGTCGAACTATACGCTATTCAAGGTAGAGGACATCTGTCAAACCACGTTCGCGCTCCCATGCTGACCATCGTTGAAAGAGGTCAACTCTGGAGAACACTCCGCAACTTCTACCTTTATTCATTCCCGTAGACTCTTTCAAGGCCCAGGTCTTCCCCCTTCCAATGCTGTGCACTCCGATTATGTTCCCGGAACTGGCGAATTACCTCTCCCGGCACATCATTACGCCGCTCGACGTGGTCAGACAACATTCTTTTTCCAATTCCCAATTCCCGCATCTTCTCCATCTTCCATTAATTTCGGTCCCGCCAGTATCAGGTACGAGATACGGGCAAGCGTGGGCGTAGCATGGAGAGGAGACAAACGTCTCGTCACCGACAAACGAGAAGTGAAAGTGGTCGAAAGTTGGGATCCAACGAATGCAGCACCATCACCACAGGCTGTAGTGATTACGGAAGGAGGCAAGATTTGGGCACAGGCAAACCTTACCAACGGTGTAGTTGTGGCTGGAAAATCTGCGTGCATAGACTTGCAATTAAGAAATCACACGCAACGTTGGGTGTGTTCTTCCCGTGTCCTTTTATCTTTTGTTCTCTAAAATCTCCGCCCAGACATCCGGCGTCACAGTCACATTAATGCGAGACCTTCATCTCTCTCAGTCATTCTTGGCGGGGAAATCACCACCTAATATTTCGGATATCTCCACAGAAGTTGAATTCCGTGGGCCGGAATACTCTGTTCCTCCGGGAATAGAGGGAGTAGCCACTCTTGTCATTGATATACCTCGCCATTCGCGTGGTGTTAAAGGAGGTCTTCTCCTTGCCGATAACGGAAAGGCCACAGAGAGCTTTTTTGAGGTACACTGTGCCCTCAAATTAAGAATTGATATGCCTCCCGAAAGGTGCGCTATCCACACTTTTCCTTTACATCTAATCAATCTATCACCAGCGAGGATACCGTCATGATTTTGCCTCTAACAATTTATCATTCTCTTGCCGTTCCTGAAATCCCAACAGCGTCACCGCATCTCACCTCCTCATATCCGCATGCGGCATCCGTCTCACCAAGATTACTTTCACCCCCTACTGGAGCCGGATTGATCCCCGTCTACACCGGAAATCAGATGCGAGAATACGATCCCACATGGACGCCCCCTTCTGCACGACTAGTTTCCAATCATTTACCAAACCAGCATTTTGAGAGAGAGACCCATAACTGGCAAGATGGTCCCTATTCTTATGCGCCACCAGTGCAACGTTCCATCTCTGTGGGTCCTCGTTCGCAGACACCCTTCTATACGCCCGGATTGTCGACTTCGTATACCCCTTCACCGAAGTTGCTGCCACCGCCGCCCACACACGTGCCTTACACGAGCTACATTCATCCCGGAGCACCGATAGAAACAATTGATGGTTATCCAAGTCCCGATCGTATAGGGGAGGCTATTACTTCTCTCACTTCACAGAACATTCATTCAGCTGCGCACCATCGTTCCGTTTCACCCACTCCACAACCTTATCCTTCTTCACAATCACCTGCCCACGATCAGCCGCCTACACCGAGCCGCACTCGCCCACCCCCAATTCAAATACCTTCGCTACCAAATCCTCACGATTCACAGGGGATTGTGCACTCTCCACGCCCTGTGCCATCACCAAAGCATTCGTTCTATGGGTCAGTCCCGAAGAGTGGCAACGTCTCTGACCTTGAGCGCATGGCAGACGAAGTTGGAAAGCAAACCGGTAATCTGAGCTTGGATCTCCCCAAAGGCGATGCAGGCGTAGATGTTCGAGGACCCCATAGTCGCAAGGCCGACCGGCAACCCGATTTGAGCATGGACAAGACCCTTCCTCCCCCTCCTGTCCCTTCCAGTAAAGATGGGCAGCTTTTGGCACAACGTCCGCGTGTTGACACGCTCTTTACGACTGAGGAAACCATGCCTCATCACCCCAGTTTCCCATCCTCGGCGGACCATTTATCTCGCGCACCGCCCATTGCGGCCATCACTCCCATCAAATTCCCAAAGGCGCCAACGGAACTGTCAGGTTTAGGAGCGAACTTGGGAAAGGACCTACCGCTAGAGACCGGATTGGATGCGTTGGAGCGTCGACTTTTAGCGGAAGTTGGTACGCGCAGGTTTGACGCGGAAGAACGACCACATGTTCGCAGCATCATGCAGCCGATCACCATCCCGCCCAGTGCGCCGCCACCAGATACTGTCAATGATAGTGCCATCTCCAGTCTGACCCTCGCCGACCGGGAAGGTATTTTGAGGGCAACCCTAGAACGGGAACAGGAGCAGGACCGGGATTCGGATGAACGTACGCAGCACAACGGAAGAGGTGGGTACAATCAAAGCGAGGATGATAGGGATGCACGTACCCAGAAAGGCAAGAGTTGGCGGAAACTCGGCAAGAGCAAGCATAGCGAAGAAGACCTCGAAAGGGCAGGTCGCCGACGAGAGCGTAAAAGGGTGAAGGATGACGAGGGGCGTAAACTGCGGAAAGAGGCCAAAGGCCGCATCGCAGCCTGGTTAGGAGAGATTGACGTCTCCGTTCCACCTGTGATAGACGATCCAACTTCGTTTATACCGCCCACTGCGTCGCATTTCGTGCCCATCACGGAGAGTGCGTCGTTTGGTCCTGCACCAGTAGAGATGACGGACAACAAGGTGGAAGAGCGTCGTAGAGGCAACATTTCGACAGACAAGGACGTGTCGGCGTCGCCGAACCCACGTTCGTCTGGGTTTGTCACTATTTCGACATTGAAATCGGCGGTGGCTACAGGTGGCGGTGAAGCATCGTCGTTCAAGCCCTCTCCGCGTCGATCCTCTGTCAACGATTTCCGTCAGACACCCTCATCCTCACCCAATCGGCCCCCCGTGTCTCGGTCACCAAGCGTAGAGGTGAAACCCTCGGAACCGCCGGACGCGCCACTACGAACCCGACCCTTACAACCACAACCGCAACTACCACCCACGCAACCGACCCGTCTCTTTCCAGGACGTCTACCCCGTTTCCCATCAAAGCCTGTGGATCCCGAGGTGAAATACGACGTGCGGTCTGCGCGTGGGGGTAGAGGTGGCAAGGTGACCCAGGTCGCGTCTCTCTTTGCCGCCAAGGCCAATACCAACACAAATCAAAACGCCAAGACGGGAGATACGACCCCTGTGCTCGCATCTGCGCCCAAGAAACCCAAACTGCCCACGTCGCCGCCGGCGGTACGAAATCCCATGCTGAACATGCTCAAACGAAGCCCAATCTCAGCGCGCTCCACACCCGCTGGTCCCAGTGGTGGGAGTACCCCCGTCGGTCTGAACCGCATCAGAGTCGGAGTGGAGACGCGGACGGGTATGGGTACGGGGCTCGGAACGCGCGAGGTGTCCAAGCCGACCAAGGCGATGACCGTACCGGCCGTCTTGTCTTCTTCGCACGCGGTACCCGTGTTATCCTCGACGGCGTCGTTGGCGCGTGTCAAGGCACACGGTCCAGGACAAGGGCTGGGACAAGGGCGGACATTGCCCCCGATGATTTCAGAGACCATGTCGGATTTACGGAGTACGTCCAAGAGCTTTGGGGGGGTCAAGACGGGTGGGGGTGCAGGTGGTGGACAGGGACGGGCGTTGGGCGATTTGGCGTTTGGACAGGCGCGGTTGAGAGATTTGATCAAAAAGTATCAAGGGTAGGGGTTGGGTCATGAGTGTACGTTTTTTTTTTGGCTCGCTTTTTTTTTTTTTTTTTTTTTGGGACCCATTATTTTTCCATCATGTCATGTTCTTGTTATCTTTTTCTGATGCTCGTTTCTGTTAGTCTACATAAATTAAGGAAATTTGTTGTATTCGAATTTGCACGATGGTGTTTGTCTCTCTCATTTGGATTCCTTGTTTCGATTGAAGAAAAATGACCCGAGTTATGACATTGTCTTCAATTGGTGCGCGTGCCCTGGCCCGCGGTCTAACGATACGTCGAGTGCACGCGCGAATACTGCGAGAACAGGAATGCGAAAAAGCCAGACGATAGAGAAGCAATCGTCAAGAGTGTGGCGGCGGAGACAAATCGCCACCAAAGAGCAGAGAATAAGGTCATTTTAGATGCTAATCACACCTACAATGCATCAGTCAGTGCGGGAATGAACACTTCCGACAAGCCCAGTGCCATTCACTTGCGTCGAATTAAAGTACATACTAGACAAGGAAACTGGCTATGATTGGTAGAGAAATTCAGCTGGAGCCCGCAAAGCTTGGTATCACTCTACAGCGCGGAACGGTAAAGAGAAGCACGTTACACGGAAGCATCCGAATCAAACACAACCCAAAACGGCGAGGTGAGATATTAAACATGGACGAGGCTGTCGAGGGTACAGTGAGTGTTTCATTCACAATGATATATCGAGGTGCACTGACGCACCTTAAGCAGTCATCACGCCCTTTTTAGGGCATCAGTTTCAGAAGGTTGATCCGTCTTCGGTCCGCGTGGAGCCAACTGGCGTCGGGAACTTGAAGTCATTTTCTGTCAGCGACCGCCCTTGAAGAATCCTCCCCATGTGTCTCAGCAAGAGGCAACCCTCTCCTCCGAATGGCAAGTAACATCATCACGGAAGGTAGAAGCGAATCTGGATGTACGTTTTCGAGTTCCTTGCGAGAACCAAGGTTAAATAGATTGTACCCCCTATCTCCTCCTCCCGTGCTTTCTTCTGCAGGTCGAGGAAATGGCTTAGTCGGATGTACGCGTCCCAGTCTCTGAGATACAGCTGCCCAGCGAACACATTCAGCTGATCGATGAGATCCCAAGGTGGCGTCCAGTTGTCAGGGACGAGGGGGATGGAATAGAACATGAGATCGTCCGCGGGTTTCATGCCCTCGGATGTACGGGGTATATAAACATGGAGGTGGACATATTTGCTGATCCTGATATCTGGCATCAATTGATCTGCTTCGAATGGACTCAGAAGCACGAGTACTCGGTCGTCATTCTTTTTTCCAGAGAGAACCCACTGCACAGGACGCAGATATTGATCCACAGTCCCGTGAGTTGGTATGTGTGTGATTGTCTCGCAGAAATCCACGGTTGCCAAGATGAACGGACTCCGGACATGAGCGTCTCTGGTGGCTGCGGAACTCTTCTCTAGACTCGTGAAGACGGGATGAAAGGCGTTGGATCCACGGATAGTATTGGTCTTCACGAAGGTCACGACGTCTGGATGAAGGGAATGTTGCGCTGGTTCTGCTTTGGGAGGTAGCTCCACCTCTCGCTCGCGCTCGATTTCCCGGCTAACCTGCCTCTCTAGTTGTTCATCAAGTTGCGCACTATGACTTGAGGACTTGGCAACTCCAAGGTCATCGCAATGTCGATCGATGTCTAAGCGATTTGAGCTCCGGCTGAAGCCATGCATCCGCCAGTTGCTCTGGTGTGATTTTATTGTTGCAGAAACGGGACCAAGCATCATATCGGGCTTTATGGCGCATGCCTTGTTGCGCCCAGTAAGGAGCCCGTTGTCGAATGTCAGTCCAGGTCTCGTGGATTGCCCATTGCAAGATGTCAGCGGTAGTGATTTGGATGTTGTGGTCCTCCTTGCGCGTAACAAAGCGGATGCTCTGATCGACTTCGAGGGGTGCAAAGAACATGACAGAGTGGCCATGGCCGAGCTTGCGCATGCAACCTGGTGTGAACCACAACAATGAAGTTCATTTATCGTAACCATGGGGCCACAATCACACGACGCATACCTTGTACTAGCCGATCTTTCGTGACCTTGGGGCCCAGCGTGACAGCAGCCCGAAACCCTCTAGGGAGCTTAAGGTCGGTGCCCCTCGTATGAGCGTCATCTAGATAGATGACACATCGGTCGAGCTGCTGGACCAGCGATGATGTCATCAAGGGCTGGCTGGTACCATTTCTTGTGAGGACCATCAATCTATCACTGTCATCGAAATAGATGGCACCAGCAGTGCTGGTGAGGTTCAGCCATTCTTGAGCCAAATCGCGATTGGACACATCGATGATTTGTGCCCCGACATCCAGGAGGACACGGACGTCGGGCTGTTGGGCAACAACCATTCTGAGCAATTCGAGGGTCTTGGCTGGCTGGCCATCCTCGTGAGCAGTTAGCATATAAGAGTCGTTTTCAGGCTGGAGAAGATAAATGAGAACCTTCGCGTTCACTCCCTGCTGATGGTGGAGTTCGTCACGTTGAGTAATAGACGTGGGTAACAGATATTGAGCATCGTTGATTCCCGAAAATCCTGTTCAGCGACTCAGTGGATTTAGAAGCGCTAGGGCATCAGGCTCGCTCACCGGTTATCGGGCGTTCCCGTTTCTCTGCTAAATCCCAACTGGAAGCGGCAAGTTTCCAGGGATACTCTTTTGCTTCCTTGGGAAACACAATACGAGAGAGGTAAAAATCAATTGCTGCTTGATTGTGTGAGAAAATTAGGAACAAATGGTTATCCCATTGCTCTGACGACTCGAGGTTGAACTCTCTGAGATTTCACAGTGAGGATGGTAGCGAGGTGGAACCATAATCTTGAACCCAGAGTTCATATTCCGTGGTTGGATTATCCTGGTTTAGAAGAATTTGAAAGGAAAGTTGCAGCTGCTTCTCGTCGAGACCGGTATAGTAGTAAGATAGGCATGTCAACAGAATGGTAATATCCGGATGGCCGAACTGGGTGTTGGGCGCCGGAACATCTTTGGCTCGGTATGGAACGGCCAGGACACTGGCGGGCACCGACGAGTAGTAGTCGCGCTCGGGAAGGCCATAATCTACTCGCCACCTTCGCTCCGTAAGAGCAGACAAGAGAAGGTTGGATGCGAAGAGACTTCGCAGGAGGAGTAATCCATTCCAAAGATTGCTCTGCTGAGAATGCTTGGCATATTCCTCCACCTCCTTCGCTCTGTCGGTTTGAATATCCTCAGAAAATATGAAACTACGAATTTCCTCCCGCTGCATTTGGCCGAGGAGCCAAAGTAGGAAGATGACCAGCCATTACATCTTCCACAAGCGCTGATATTAGGTGTCGACCAGCGATGGATGTTCGCAAGATGCGGAAGGACGGAAATGATCCGGGTTGGCCGCATCCGTACTCTACAGAATCTGGGAAAACCTTTGAAAGGATAGCCGCATACTGCTTCACGAGCCTCAGGATCTGCTGAATGATTGTCCATCTGTCGGGGTATCCTTCTATATGTTGCGGGTTGCCGACAGTGTAGATCAATTGACGCCAGGCATGGAGGATTTCGTCACTCTCATCGAGAATGTCCCGGACATGAGAATGAAGCCACTTCTGAAGGTCCAGCAGTTTGGATGCATCACCCTGAGACGTGTTGTTGGTGCCTTGCTCTGTGGTCAAATAGTTGACTGCTCCAGAGAGTCCTTGCAACACATTAGCGAGATAGCTGTCTTTGAACTGTTGTCTAATGGTCAGCCAAGTTAACAGAGTTATTGTCATGCTCACAAATTTAAGCGATGATGCCGTCACGTCATACTCATGGATCAATTTCTGAAGCTTCGATGGCGGCTGAGCCGCAAGTTTGCATTCAGGTAGTTGCCTCTCCACGCTCATCAACTTGAGTGACAAAACATCCTCAGGCTGAACAAGTAGGATGCTGCGCTCTTCCATGCACGGAGACATTGTCTGGTGTAGGTACGTGATTTTCCATCCGCTCGAATCGCCAGAACGAGAGAAAGGAAGGTGGTGTATTGGCCTGCCAACGAGCCCGCCGAAACGATCAATCAGGAGCTAAATCATCTGGACCATCAATGCTTTTGGGACAATGACGCGGACAAGCTGATGGCCATCGGCAAGTGCGGCAGCTGTGATGGGGATGATTACGGATGATTTCCCTTCACCCATGCTGACCTGCATGACGGTGTTCTCTCCAGA